>RJWJ010012284.1:0-42341 GCA_004363605.1 Indri indri
ACATGCTTTATGTTCTTTTCCTTTGTTACTCCTATAATTCCAGTATATTTCAGTGGGATCCATTATTCAACCTTCACGATGTTATTTAATATACAGAGATATTTAATAAATGACTCAAAATTATTTTAATTTAGTTTTTATATATTGGTTAAAACAATCTGTTAATGTCCACATCCAGTTTATCCGAGTTGATTTTAATATGTAAGACATTTTGTACTCTTAAAATGCAATTTATTTAAGACAATGTTGTTTCATTAACAATAAAAATATGTAAGGCAAAGTAGAAATGTTTGTATATGTAGGAGACCTGGTGAAATCTGCAGATTTACCAGGGGCACTTATTTTTTTGAGAAATATTTGTCAGGTTAAAATTATGACTACTGCCTTGTTACTTCCCTTTCTATTTTTTTTTTTTTTCTTTTTTGGGAGAGGGATAAATAGTGATATTTTCTATGGGTATGCTATCTGCATTCATGAATTGTTATTTGATTTCTCAAAAGCTGTAGTTTTTCTTTTTTATTGATAACAGTGATGTGTTTATTTCTTAAAACCGACAAATCAAATATCTTGTTAATAGGAAATATATGCATAATTCTACACTATAATGAAAACTGATTAGTCTACAAGATACACTCCTGGCATGTTATTTGTGTTTTATTCATTTCCTTTTTTTCATTTTGTATTGCTTTGTAGATAAGCATCAAAATATAATTTCCTTTCCTCTCATGCCTCAACACACTTTATTCTTGTTCTGCTGCTTATTTGTCCATAAGATTTCTGAATACTCCTCAAAAGTCATAAAAGTAATAAAAAAAGCTTGACAGATACAGGAATTAGATAAAGGTATTAAAATCTTATTTAAAGTCTCTTACCATAGAAACCAGACAGCCTGTGGCTCTTGCCTGTGTGAAATGATCACCATCTATATTGTCTTAAACAGTGCTTCCTAGTAACAGACATGAAACATTTGGCCAACAAGGCTTATATTAACAATGTGTTACTCGCCTAAATCCCTAGGGTTTCCACTTTCTTGGTCTTGCCACTTGATCAGTGATTACTAGTCTGAGTGTTACAATACCCGCAGAAATATCTAAACTTTTTTTTGAGTCAGAGTCTTACTCTGTCATCAGGTGTAGAGTGCAGTGGCATCATCATAGCTCGCTGCAACCTCAAACTCCTGGACTTAAACAATCCTCCTGCTTCAGCCTCCCTAATATCTGGGACTACATGCACGTGTGACCATACCTGGCTAATTTTTCTATTTTTTGTGGAGATGCCTCTCTCTCTTGCTCAGGCTGGTCTTGAACTCCTGGCTTCAAATAATCCTCCCACCTTGACCTCCCAAAGTGCTAGGATGACAGGTTGAGCCACTGGACCCTGCCTAAAAATTTTTAAATGGAAAATATATTTGGTTGTAATTTTGTTGAGAAGTACATGCTATTTATTTACACTTTAAGACAATAATAGAAAAAATATACTTGGAAAGAAGTATTGTGTTTCAGAAAGTAATGCTGACAATAAATAAGGAAATCAAGAAGATATGAACAAGTAATGATAGAAGCCAAAAAAAAAAAAAAACAAAGCAAAAAAAAACTACAGAAAAAGATAAATACTGGCTTCAAATATTTCAGTTTTATCATGCTAGAAATCATAGCACAACCACATGAGATTCTTTTTCCAGCAACAGTGGATGAACAGAGTCTTAGCATCCTTCCTACTGAGAGCAACTGGAAATGATGGACAATAAAGCATAATAAGAATTATGATATCAATAAAAATTTTCAGGGTCCAGACCCTAGAAAGAAGGGAAGAAAAGAAAGGTATATTTGGTGCCGCTTCCCTCTTCATACAGATAGGAAGGAAGGTAGTAATCATCGCTTCTCAGCCTTTTGGCTAAGATCAAGTGCACACAGCAGTATTCATGAGGCTGAGAAGCTAAACTGATCTTGCAGCCCATTCACAGGTAAGAGAAACATAGATTGGAGTTCATAGTCCTCTAAGGTAGATGGGCTCTGGGAAATGACACAGGATTTTGGTTGGAACTCTAAATGTCCACAGTCTAAAAGTAATTGTGATCCAAAAATCAGCCAGCTTTCAAAGTCTTAGTTTAATATTAGCTCAATCCCTGATTGAAATAAGGCCTTCTGTCCTGACTCACCTGGCTGACCAAATTAAAGTAAGTCTTCTTTGGAGGATGACACTATCATACAATTTACCTCAAAAAGTTTTATCTACAATATCTGATATGTAACAATATAACTGAGCAGGGAGAGAAATAATCTGTGACTAAAAATCAAAGAGAAAACTATATAATAAAAAGAGAAAAAAATCAAGTTATCTTAAAATGTTGAAGGAATCATGTGACAAAACAGACATTTAAACTGAAGTATATCACTAAGAAGGATAAATGTAAATGTACTAAATGACCCCATTAAACACATAGAACAGTGGCTTACAAAAAAATGACAACCATATACTGCTTATAAAAGATATACTATCAGTATAAGGATGAAGAAATGTTGAAAATCTGATGGAGAAAAAAATACATAGTAGAAACTAATTCAGCGAATCTCAAACTTTTTCAACTCAGAAGATCCTTACAGTCTTTAAAATAATTGATTATTCAAAAGAAATGTTTTATGTGAGATATACTACCAATATTTACTATGTTAAAAAATAAAATAAAATGGAAAATATTAAATATGCATTAATTTAGTTTAAAAGAAAAGTATCACATTAATACAAATAATATATTTAATAAAAATATATTTTCCAGTACAAAATATTTAGTGAGAATACTGGCATTGCTGTACACTTTTTATAAATATACAGTGTTTGCATATGTATAATAAAAATACACGAAGTATAATATATCGCTACATATCTAGAGAGAGAGACTATGAGAAGTTGTATAAGTTCATGTTCCACTTAAAAAAAGGGAGGAAATTTTATATGCTTTAATTTTACTATTTACTTTGCCAGATGAAATATTTGTTATTTTGATGGGAGTATGCAAAAAACAGGTCCAAGAAAACGGTGCTACAGATTTTTATTTTGTGCCTGGCTGTCTTTCCTGCTTTACTTATAACTGCTCAACTTACTGAGGCAATAATTTGTTTTCTCCGCTAAGAACTACCATCTACCTTGACCTCATTTATTTTAATAGCATTCTCACATAAAATATGGTCAATGAACAATAGATTGGATCATATCTCTCTATGGATTCCAGCAAAATGTGTAGTTCTTATGGGTATTCAAAATTCTTAGATTCGTGCTTACTTGTGCACGTTTCTTCTTAAAATATAGATGCCGTAACATAGAGTTGGTAAGTATTGTGAGATTCCACTAAGGGTCCCTTATACTTGTTTGTGAAGTGGGTTTAACCTTCACATGTGATAGATTACACTTTGTTTCTTTAGTGCTTTCCTCTAGCTGGTCTTTCTGGACCATATATTTTTAATAGTAATCTGAAGGATGTGATACTTAATATAATATGTGATATTTAATGTCCTATACAACTACGATTCCTGGGTTCAAAATATGGTACTCATAACTATATGGGCTTAATACTTGAGTGCCAAGTTTGGGCAAGTCTGTGTCTCTGTTTCTTTATTCATAAAGTAGAAATGATGAGAACACCAACCTTGTAATGCTGATCTGATGAACATATGACTTAATGCAAGTGAAATCCTTGGAATAGTGCCTAGCACATAGAAAATCCTAAATAAGCATTAGATATTACTTTAATTAATGTTGCTAAAGTGTTCCAATCATAACATTGTTACTTCTAACAATGATACAGATAGTTCCCTGATGACACAGTATGTTGTTCTCTAATGACATACTATTTTGTTTACTTTAGTGATGATTATTCAGAGGAAGGTTCTTAAAATATGGGTTAAGTGGGCCACCTGAACAGAAAATAGATCAGTCCAATTTATCAATATAAGGTACATTTATGTTCTGATCTTGAAATCATTTGCTTGTTATGTGTACATATCAGGGAGTAGGTCTAATAAAGTCAGATGTTAAAAATTCTAGGGTTCATTTTAAATGAAAATGAAAAATAATTGGTAGTGGCTGCCTATAATCCTGTGTAAAGAAGTGTTTGGAGACTCATGCTGATTCAGTCAGAATTATTACCATGAGTCCTTAGTAATGTCTGCAATGAACAAGAGTCTGGGTGTTTGGCACATGGGGATTTTTCAACCCTGTTTTAGCAGTTCAACATTGTATGGTGCCTTTATCATAAAAGAAAAATCTACAATTATTTTGCTCTTTCTAATCATAACTTTAAAAGCAACCATACTATATACACTGGGGAAGATTAAAATTGAAATATAACCCTTCCTACAATGTAGAGCTGAAATCAAAACATGATAAATTGATTAACTTATATTAACCTCTCTTCCTGAGTTCTTTAGCAGCAGATTGACAGAAAGTGTTTAATTTATGCTGTTAATTTTCCTGTTATATATTGGTGTATTAGAAGATAATTTGAGAGATGTAATTTACCTCATTAGCATTTCATTACTTTTAAAAATTGAAAATGATTTGTTGTACAATATAAAGGGAAAATCAGTAAAAATGTTTTCAGTGAGATATATGCTATATATAGGACAAGAGAAAAATGGAGAGTAAAATTTAAATACCTTTACCCTAAGCAAAACAGTTGCATTTTATGTACAGGCATACCCTGGAGATATTGTGAGTTTGGTTTCAAACCACCACAATAAAGTGACTATCGCACTAAAGCAAGTCACACAATAATTTTTTTTATCTCTCAGTTCATATAAAATTTATGTTTACAATACACTGTTGTCTATTAATGGTGCAATTATGTCTTTAATGGTGCATATGTCTTTAACAATTAACTACTTTGATTAAAAAATACATTATTATAAAAAATGCTAATGATCATCTGAGCATTCAGTAAGTTGTAATGTTTTTGTTGGTGAAGGATCTTATCTAGATGTCGATGGATGCTGACTGATCAGGGTGGTGGCTGCTAACGGTTGAGGTGGGTGTGACAGTTTCTTAAAACAAAACAATAATGAAGTTTGCTGCATTGATTGACTCTTCCTTTCACAACAGATTTCTCTGTAGCATGCAATTTTGTTTGAAAGCATTTCGTTGACAATAGATCTTCTTTCAAAATTGGAGTCAGTCCTCTCAAAACCTGCCACTACTTTATCAAATAAGTTTATGTAATATTCTAGATTTTTTGTTATCAGGAGTAGATTCCATCTCAAAAAAACCACTTTGTTTGCTCACCCATAAGAAGCAATTCCTTACCCGTTAAAGTGTTATCATGAGATTGCAGCAGTTAATTCACATCTTTCAGGCTCCACTTCTAGTTCTCTTGCTATTAGTTTCCATCCCATCTGCAGTGATTTTTCTCCACCGAAGTCATGAAACCCTCAAAGTCATTCATGAGAGTTGGTATCAGTTTCTTCCAAATTCTTTTTAATGTAGATATTTTGACCTCCTCCCATGAATCACAAATGTTCCTCATGTCATCTATAACGGTAAATCATTTCCAGAAGGTTTTCAATTTACTTTGCCAAAATCTATCAGAGGAATCACTGTCTATGGTGGCTACAGGCTTATGAAATGTATTTCTTAATTAATAAGACTTGAAAGTCAAAATTACTCCTTGATCCATGGGATGGAAATTGTATGTTGTATTCTCAGGCATGCAAAAGTTAATCCCGGACATCTCCATCACAGCTCTTCAGTGACCAGGTGAGTTGTCAATGAGCAGTGATATTTTGAAAGAAATCTCTTTTTCTGAGAAGTAGGTCTCAATAGTAGACTGAAAGTATTCAGTAAACCATGTTGTAAACAGATGTGCTGTCACCCAGACTGTATTGTTTATTTTATAGAGCACAGGCAGAGTATATCTAGCATAATTCTTAAGGGCCCTAGGATTTTGGAAATGTTAAATGAACACTGGCTTCAACTTAAAATCACCTGCTGCATTTGTCCATAAAAAGAAAGTCAGCCCATTCTTTGATGCTTCAAACCCTCGCATTAGCTTCTCTCTAGCTATGAAAGTCCTAGATGGCATCTTCTTCCAAGATAAGGCTGTTTCTTCTACATTGAAAATCTGTCATTTAGTGTATCCAAACCTTCATCAATGATCTTAGCTAGCTCTGGAGTACTTGCTACAGATTCTACATTGGCACTTGCTGCTCCACCTTCCTCTTTGATTTTATGAACATGGCTTCTTTCCCTAAACCTCATGAACCAAACTTTGCTAGCTTCAATTTTTTTTCTTCTGCAGCTTTCTCACTTTCTCCATTGTCATAGAGGTGAAGAGAATTAGGATCTTGCTCCGAATTAGGCTTTGCCTTAAGGTACTGTTGTGGCTAGTTTAATCTTCTATTCAGCCTACTAAAACATTCTCCATATCAGCAATAAGGCCCTTTGTGTCATTGTCTTATGATTTGTGTGTTCACTGGAGTAGTACTTATAATTTTCTTCAAGAACTTTTACTTTGTATTCACATTGTGGCTAGCCATTTGATACATAAGTCCTAGCTTTTACCCTATCTAGGCTTTCAACATACCTTCCTCACTAATCTTAACCATTTCTAGCTTTTGATTTAAAGTGAATGACAACTCTTCCCTTTACCTCATCATTTAGAAGTCATTGTAGAGTCATTAACTGGCCTAATTTTAATGTTGTTGTTTCTCAGGGAACAGGGAAGCCTGAGGAGAAGGAGAGATATCGGGAAACGGCTGGTTGGTGAAGCAGTCAGAACACACACAACATTTATTGATTAAATTTGCTGTCTTATATGGGTGACAATTGCAATAGTAACATCAGAGATCACTGACAACAGATCACCTTAATAAATATAAAATAATAATAAAGTTTGAAATATGGTTGTTGGAAAAATGGTACCAATAGACTTACTCAATGTAGAGTTGCCTCCAATATTCAATTTGTTGGGGAAAAAAAAAAAAACACACACAGTGTCTGTGGAGTGCAATGAAGCAAAGCACAATAAAACAACGCATGTCTGTATAGGAATCTCCATAAGTAGAAACACAAATATCTATGCTGTACTTCAGCATGACTATAATGAGCATTTGATAACATAAATAATAAATAAATAAATGGCATCTTATATGTGCATATGGATATGTGTACATAGGTGCATATATGTAAATATATCCACATACGTGTAATAGTAATTAGAATATCTATCTATTGGTTCTATTGTTTTTTCATCTGTAGGATAGGAATAGTAATAACACCTACCAGCATCATAGTAAAATTATAATTAATCCATATTTTATTTGTTATTTTTTTCATCCTGTTCTAAACTGATTTCCAATTGCTTCTAAATATTCACAGCCTTCTATAGGTGGCTATTCAATTTTCCCAGCACCGTTTATTGAATAGGGATTCTTTTCCCCAATATATGTTTTTGTCTACTTTGTTGAAGATCAGATGACAATATGAGAATGGTTTTATATCTGGATTCTCAGTCTTAATCCACTGGTCTATGTCTCTGTTCTTTTGCCAGTACCATGCTGCTTTGGTTAAAATAGCCTTGTATAGCTTGAAGTCTGACAGATTGGTGCCTTCCAATTTGTTCTTTTCACTTAAGAGTGCTTTGGCTATAAGGGGTCTTCTCTGGTTCCAGATGAAGCATAGAATTATTTTTTTTAGATCTGCAAAAAATTATGCTGGTATTTTAATAGGGATTGCATTGAATCTGTAGATAACTTTGGGTAGTATAGACATTTTAACAATATTGATTCTGACAATCCTTGAGCATGCTATAGTTTTCCACCTGTTTGCATCCTCTGCAATGTCTTTCTTAGTGTTTTACAATTCTCCCTATATAGGTCTCTTACCTCCTTAGTTAAATATTTTATTTTCTTTGATGCTATGGTGAAAGGTATTGTATCTTCAATGCAATTCTTAGCTTGACTGTTATTAGTGTATATGAAAGCTACTGATTTGTGTGCATTGATTTTGTATCCAGAGATGTTGCTGAATTCTTTAACAATTCCAGAAGTCTCTTAGGTGCCCATCAATACCTGAGTGGATTAATAAAATGTGGCATATGTTTACCATGGAGTACTATTCGGCCATAAAAAACAATAGTGATCTAATACCTCTTGTATTATCCTGGATGGACTAGAGCCCATTCTTCTAAATGAAGTATCACAAGAATGGAAAAACAAGCACCACCTATACTCACCATTAAATTGGCACTAATTGATCAACGCTTTGTGCACATATGGAAGTAATATTCATCGGATGTTGGGTAGGTGGGAGGGGGGATGAGAGGATGGGTAAATTCACACCTAATGGGTGTGATGTGCACTTTCTAGGAGACAGGCATGCTTGTAGCTCTCATGGGCAGTGCAAAGGCAATATATGTAACCAAAGTGTTTGTACCCCTGTAATATTCTGAAATTGAAAAAAAACAAAACATTAGAACTAACTCTTCCTGAGCACTAATTCAAAAAAAAATTTCACAGCCTAATTAAAATAGAATTAATGGCAAAAACATAAAAATGAGTGCAAAACTATAGAAAAAAATTCAATAGAAAATGTAATAGTCAAATATGTATACATATCTACAGGTGCATAATTATAACACATATACACAAATGTGCACATACACATGTATACATATTTTATATACATATGTGTATGTATATTCTATAGAAAAACTTTTCTCTAAATCTTTTCTTAAAGGTGGTATATGTTATCTGAATTGTCTAAAACACATTTTACTTTCCAATTCTATTTGGTATTTGTGTGTTCAAAAATATCCCCCTTCTGATCTAAAGAAAATTTCTTAGATTGATCCATTTTGTACATGAAGTCATCATAAGTCAGATTATCTATGTTCATGGTATTTTGTACACAGTAATTGAAAATTTAAAGCAATCCCATCTGTTAGTGCTTTGGTGTGTGATAGTGTTTATGAACAATTATAAATACATTTGTGTAAGGGATTAAATTTGACTAACCATTGAATCAGGAAAAATCAAGTTTAGGCAAATTGAATGTATTAGAATTTGCAGACATCTGATTGATTATATCTTTGATTGATAAATGGGTAAGAATGAGTTGCATGACAACAATGCTATAGTCTCTATTCTTTGGGTTAGACAAAGACTAGAAAGCAATGTTTCAGTTTTTTTTCTGATATGCAGGTTGGAGAATTTCCCTATGACATAAAGAAATGTAATTTGTATTTCCATGACAGTTATCTGTGTATTGTGCTCAGACATAATGCTATAATCATAATCTACATGCTACTTCATATATATATAAAATTATAAACACAGTTGACTCTTGAACAACATGGCTTTGAAATGCATGAGTCTACTTATACGCAAATATTTTTCTGCCTGTGCCACTCCAAGACAGCATGACCAATGCCTCCTCTTCCTCCTCCTCCTCAGCCTACTCAACAGGAAAACAACCAGGATGAAGACTTCTATGATTATTCACTTTCACTTAATGAAGAGTAAATATATTTTCCTTAAGATTTTCCTAATAACATTTTATTTTTTCTAAGTTATTTATTGTGAGAATACAGTATATAATATATAACATAAAAAATATGTGTTCATCAACTGTTTATGGTACTGGTAAAGATTCCAGTTTACAGTAGTCTATTATACATAAGTTTTGGGGGAGTCAAAATTTATACACAAGTTTTCTACTGGTCAGTGGTCAGCATCCCAACCCTTACATTGTTCAAGGGTGAACTGTATACACTTTCATCTATTTATTCAATTAAACATTAGTTATTAAATAGCTACTGCTGGGAAGATATTTTGAAGATAGAGTTAAGGTCTCAAATCCAGGGACCTTTAGAGGGCCTGGTGGGCCTGGACTAATCACATAAGAACTTAAAAGCAGAGAATTTTTCCAGCTGGTTGCAGAAGAGAATATTATAGAGATGTGTTCATACAAGCTTGGAAGAAAGTAAACATCTGCGTTTTGAACTACCTACCTGCATAATATAGCTCTAGTCAGGTCAAGTCTTTATTGAATCAAGGTGATCAGTCCCTTGCCATAGCTGCCTGACAGAATAAAGAAGATATACTCTCTGGGGTAAAAATATTTACTAAAATTTGGATAGTACTTTAAAACACAATATCTGGTACATAGTAAAAAATTAGGAGACCTATAAAGAAACAGAAAAATGTGGTTGTTAATAGAGTCATTATTAATTAGAGGCAAATTTATCTTGCCATTGGAAATATCAGACAAGAGCTTTAATACAATTATTATTAATATGTTAAATGGCCTAGAGGAAAAAATGAAAACTGAAGGAAAAAATGGAGAATTTGAATGGAAAAAAAATGTGTCTCTAAAAACAAGCTAACAAACAAATAGAAACAAACAAAACCATACCTGAAACACAGATTTCAATGTATGAACTTAATACCAAGCTAGATACAACAGAAGGAAGAATCAGTCTCTTTAATGAAATGTCTATAAAATCATTTGTTCCATGGTGAACAGGTATATGAAAATCTACACCCAAAGAACAAGGGAGCTGAGAAGCTGCAGAAAGAGGTTGACAGAATCAATTTCTCAAAAATACATTTAAGAGAGACTTATGGACAGGAGTGATATCTCTGGCAATCAAGTGATGGCAGATTCCCACACCAACCCTCCAGAAAGTAGATAATGGTATCTCTGATCACCAAGGAAAGAATCATAGGCCCAGGTGTAGGAAAATAAAACTTCTTCAGATTTCTCAGTGCTCTTTAAATAGCCTTAGTCTCCTGAGACACGTAGTCTAACATTGCATCATGTTAATTTCACATACCGTAGAAACATTTTACTCTTCATATAACATGAGATTTAGATCTTTGGCCATTTTTCCAGCCAAATGCTCTGATTTGAGAGGACCAAATTGTTATAGCATAGACTAGGTCTCTAGGTTTAACCTCAAGTCTCCAGAAGCCTGGAAGGCTGTCTCCCTAGATATTTACATTTCAAGAAATACAAGGTCCAACCCTTGAAGATACCTCTAAGATATTAAAGTTAGAAGTCCTAGGGTTTATTTGATTCTTACAAAGACATATTTACATTTTAAAATGTTAGAGTCAAGACTCATGAATATTTTCAACTCATATCCAAGGAGGAAAATTTCTCTCTCTCTCTTCCCTCTCTCTCTGTCTCTGTCTTGCTCTCACTCTCTCACTCTGTGTGTGTGTTTGTATAAATGTATTCATGTAGACATAGATGTATAAATATATATGTGTCCATCATTTATTTATATTATATAGATATAACTTTTTTTCCTAGTAAGGGATAAAGACAACTTTCTCCTTTATATAATTATGGAAAACTCATTACCTTCCTTCCCTTGTATCCTTTATGAAGCGTATGAAGTGACTGGCTCTCGTAGGACATTTTTTGTTTTCTGTCTGGCTTTTATTGTATTGCTTCCTTGGTAAGATGTGTCGCAAAAGGAGTCAACATACTATTTTCCGCAGGGTAATGCTATAAACTGAATGTGTTCTCTCAAAATTCATGTGTTGAAATTTTAACCCACACTGAGATAATATTGGTAGGTGGGGACTTTGGCAGGTACTTAGGCTGTGAGGGTAGAGCCCTCATGAATGGCATTTTTCCCTGTAAAAGAGATGCTGGAGAGCTCTCTCACCCCTTCCACATATGAGGTCACAGCAAGAAGACATCTGTCTATGAACCTGGAAGCAGGCCCTCACCAGACACCAAATCTGCTGGCACTTTGATCTAGGACTTTCCAGTTTCCAGACCTATGGAAAATAAAAGTAACTTAATAACAAGTACAGAGAATTTCTGAGGAAGGGCAGAAGATATTTCATTAATTTATACTATCTGTGACTGTTGTGACTTCTTTTTTTCCTTTTTGAGATAGCATCATTTCAAACTGAGGGGATCAGAAAACTTTTCCAGTCATTTTTTAAAAGTATGTTTAACTTATTAATGTTATTAACTTATTTATGAAAGAAAAACATATTTGTTTTCTTTAAAATTTATGTTATAAAAAGTTCAGATTGGTGAAGACAAAGGGACGAATCTATTCAAGTATGTGCTAGGCAGGAGCAAAAAAGTAAAAGAAATTAATAACAATCACAGCACAAATGTGAACAGAGTATATTTGTTGATTTGACAAGAGGACTAAAACTTCATAGAAATAGCTGATACCTCTAAAGAATTTTGTTCAGCCAGAGAAAAAGATGAATGGAGGTGCAGACAAAGGTACCCAAACAAAAAGTACTTATGCTTGTTAGGATTTGTGAAGCAGTGCAAATACAGATGTACATATTCATACAGGTGAGAAAATGTTGCCATAATTCCCTCTGGCAGAGAAATGGATTTTGTTTAGTAAATCCATTTATAACTCTCTTGGAGGGAAAGGTGAAACTTTTGGGGCAGTCATTAGATAGCAAGTTCATAAAAGAATTAGCAAAAATTTTCTATGTGAGCAATATGCAAGAGTTTATAGAGTGGGAGAGGGATGATAGGAGGAAAAGGAAGAGATGTAGCAAGACAGCATGAGGCTGGTGCTGGAAGAGCGAGGAGGGAGGCAGAACAATTTATTCTAAGAGATAGGATGTGAAAAGAGCAATTAAAGACATTTATGTCCAACTTTCAATCTGATTGTGTTTGAGTTTGTTTTGTGGGCATACAGTAGAAGGGAGATGGACTCCCACCCAAAATTTAATTTGGATGTGGAGGCTGATGACACTCCACAGAAATAATTTATCTGTCAAGCAAAGAACTATCAGTGAGAGCATGGCTTGCACAAGCAGGTTCAGACTGACTTGGCCAAAGCAAAGTGAGTGTGTTAAGCTTTTAAAAAGGGTAGGAAGTGGGACTGGGGAAAAGTTACCCTGGTGGTTGGAGGTTTGCAAGGTTTAAATTTCCCACTGGTGCCAGAGTCCAGTGTGCACTTTATTATAAGTCTGTCCAGATGTGGAGCCAAAGGGAGGAAAGGTGTAAAACAATGTCAGGGGCCAAACATCAAAAAAGGAGGTGGACTCTTTAGCATAGAGTTGCTATGGTGAAAGTTCCCCTCTAAGTTCCAAATCCTTCATAAATTCTATTAAATTGATGCATTGTATACATGAGGTTTATGTTTAATTGCTGTTTTTGTTTGTTTTGGTAAGATTCAAGGCAGATGTTGCTATTGTATGCAACAATACTTGATGTCAGAGATGACATGAAAACATGAACTTCACAGTATCAGGAATTGGCCACAATGTCTTTGAGGAATTTAGACACAGGTGATGTATATGGTTGGAGTTGAAGAGTCTCACTTGATTTGAAATGGGAAGAAAATCTCAGCTAAAATAAAGGCAATTAGCAAATAAGACATTTAAATTCAGTTTCACAGAACACTCTCATAATTATCTGAACTCTATTTCTTCAAATCTTAGGGAAAGAATGTTTATTTAAGCTCATAGGTTTTTTAAATAAACTGTCAGTTATGTTTATTTGTATTTTAATATATTATTAAACTTACCAGGCAAACTTTACAGTTTTGTATTAATTTTATTATCTACCTGGGCCTCAATACTCCAACTATCTGAATTGGATTGCTACTGTGAGTCCACAAAGGAATTATAAATCCTCATATATCTGTAGCTACTCATTTTTCCCAATTTCCATTTAAAATATGTAAATGGGGAAAATATACTGAAGTATAACCAAAATTATGCCTTAAAAATATTATACTTTTCTTGAAAATAATTTCTAAATAAATACATTACATTCAAAAGTTCCAAAATTTTCCAATGAAAAGCTGGTATTTACCTCAGGACCTTCTCTTTTAGTTTACATTTCAACTAATGTATTAATATTCAGTAGTAAAATTATAAATATTTAAATGAGCAAACATAAAAACAAACACTAATAATTGGCAATGACCTCAAGGAAAACAAATTAGTAGAAATATAAGTATTTTCAATCTATCACACAAATACTGTTTATAGCATTAAAGCACTAGGTTGTCTGGGATAATATACTTTGTTGAGTAGGTAAGACTCCAAAGGAATTTAAGTATAAGAGGCAAAGACAGAACTAAGGACATTTAGATTTCAGAATTGACACTGGTGGTAGCTGGATTAGGAACCATGACAGTGAGGAAGAGGATAGGTGAACACATTTGAGAATCATAAAAGAGTCCCGTTCTACTGTGTTTGTACATGAGTGTAATATAGAAGAGAGGGATAAATTATAGTGACTGTTTGTATTCTGCTTAAGCCAGTGGATAGATATTGCTTCACTGAAATACACATAGATAGGTTAGGTCATGATGAATTTAGTTTGGGGCATGCTGATTTTTAAGATGCTTATGAGATACCCAAGTGGAGACATTCAATAAGCATAGACAAAGCAATTTTGAATTGAGAGCGAAGTTCAGGCATTGAAACAAAAATATGAGTTATTATTGTCCTTATCTTAAAACTAGTTATTCCAATTTCTTCTAATCTCTTTTTACTGTTTAACACTTAAAAATGTACAGAAATTTGGTTTGCAGTCTCGCATGTAAGGAGCCTAGAAATTGCCACTCCATACTAACGACAAGTAAAAAGCTGAACACACTGAAAAATCATCAGCTCTTCTTAGATCCATCAGAGAAGTGGAGTCACAGGGCAAACCACTGCCCCCCAAACTGGGGAGACAGACAGACATAGAGAATCACATCTTACTGGAGCATAAACCTCTGTAGGAATCAGTGCCAGGGTAGGAAAACCTAAACTGTAATTGGCGAAATGCCAGAGACTCAGTGTGGACAACTCTGAGATTTAAAAACTCCAGGGGGACCAGTCACAGGGGTGGCCTTGCACTTTTGTGAGTTTTACCTCCAGGAGCTCTACATTATCCTAGTTGGTTTTCCTTAACTCTGTACTCAGATAAATGGTCTTTCATTAAATTTCTCTAATTACCCCATTGAGTATGCCAGTTGTTTCCTGTAAGGATTTA
Source organism: Indri indri (assembly GCA_004363605.1). Lineage (NCBI taxonomy): Eukaryota > Metazoa > Chordata > Mammalia > Primates > Indriidae > Indri > Indri indri. The sequence continues at coordinate 14,977 of RJWJ010012284.1, forward strand.
TGAGATTGTTGGAAATAAGAATGACTACAGGAAACATATTTTTAAAATGGGAACTGAAATTGGATTGCTAACATATTTTTAAAGTATACAATAACATCATTGCTGGAGGGAGATTACTTATGGGTAAACTGTGGTCTACAGTAACTCTTTTCACTCTATTAATTACTGATGGAATGGGCTGCAGTTGGAGGGCAAGGCAGTGGGAGACACAGCTGTGGCACTTAGTTACAATGGCAGCAATCATGATTACAAACATCTTGAGGAATCTAGGTTTAAGGCTTTTAGAGTGTATCCAGCGCAAGGATGAAAAATCAGAATGCCTCAATGGCAGTTCTAAAGGAATATCTTCCTGTACTTTCAGGGAAGATATGCCTTAGAATCAAGCCCAGAGCCTAACTGTAAAAATTGAAGTTACAGTGCCAATATGCAACCCAATCACAATTCTTATGCTAAGGTAAGTGCTGTTGGAGGAAAGGACTGAAACTCTGAAACAGACAATGAAAAAGTTTGAGCAAGCATAGACCAGATGAGGCTGAGAAGACTTATGCTGAAATTTCACCTTCTGAATCTTTCTTGATAGCAAAAGCAATTCATTTCTCCTTCTGTGAAGAAACCATCCTTCTGCTTAAATAAATGTATTCCATGTGAGGCAGGTGCTTCACAAGTGCATGATGATTCTCCTTAGTAAATTCTTAATTTAAATCATTGGCTCAAGTGCCTTTGAGTGGTATTAGCATTTTATAAGTTCAGTTGAAGCATAGACTCAACTGTGGCCTGCAGCCAGTAAGGTTGAGAGACAGAACTACCCAGGTATACTTTGGAGGAAGGCATCTGAAAGCCTAGAGAAATGGGATTCTTGAAGTGACTCTATTATGTGCAACCTGCTCAGCCACTCCTACCCATATCCTCCAGCAGAACACTCCTCACATGCAAAATGATTTGATGAGGCACTCACCAGCATCATCAAATAGATCTTTAGTAACTTCTTTATAAATTGGAAATGACAGTGAAAAATGCTTTGGTGGGATTAAGAATAACACATTGTGAAATGTTAAAGGCCATATATTAGAGTTTAACCTGAGAAACAATTCGAATGCCAATAATAAGCTTCAGGGACAAAGTTTTACTCACTTTGAATATTTTGGAAATTTATGGCAATATTTAATTGATTATGAGGTCCTTATGAATGAAACAGATGACATCCTACTAAGGTACTACCTAATATATATAAGTGGAAAACTTCTAGATGTGGAAAGTAGAGACCTAACCTCAGTAGCAATGACAGGAATCTAGAACCTCTTATGCAGTTCCCAAGTCTAAGCCAATCCATGACCAATCATCATTGATAGGACACCCAGTTCTCTTGAGGGAGAGCAATGCTCTCTGCCCACAACAGAATAATGTGAATCTTTCCCCTGTTATTTTGAAAAGTGAGTTGCAGACACTCTCTAGAGTGACATTGCATTTGGGAAAGAAAAATTATGCTGTGGTCATCAGAAAGGATTTCTGAACTACAGTACTAACTCTTGGTGACACATAGCTCTACAGTGATCTGGCAAATAAGGGTTTATGAAGGAAAGGTACCTGATACGGTCTTTCTCAAATCATCCTCACAGTAGATGCCTGTAATACCACAGATCCATCTGGTGTTTGTTTTACTATTCTAGAGTACATGATATCAATATAAGTATTAATACCTGGCAAAATTCCCATACTCTTTTCTGACCCTTGGAGTCCACATTACTCTGATAGGAACTACCAAACAGAACCCTTTTAATGGTCCTTGAAAAAATAAAAAATGATCATAGATTATTGCAAATTAGTTGATAATAATAATGGCACAGGCACTTCTGCCATTTGTGATATTTATATTGAAATAAATAAACACAACTCCTGGCAAGTGATATGTAGCTATTGGCCTATCAATTTGTTTGTTTGAAATTTCTATCAACAAAAATAAGCAGGTATAATTTGTCTTTACTTGTTAGAAATAACATTGCTCCTTTCCCCTCTTTTATCAGGACTGTATCTAGTATCTCAGTCAATGCCATTATGTAGTCTGGAGTGATTGCCTTCATCTTGTTATCTCACAGAGCATGTAACACATTAGATTGATGGATTGGGTAGTATGCAATTATGGGTGCAGATTTAATCAGTCTCTTATAAGCTGTTGCTTCTGCATTGGTGGGGAGCCTAAAGTTGCCTTAGATCTACAGGGAAGACAGGTGATAAAAAACACTGATCTTGATACAGGGAAACTGATGACAATGTAGGCATCCATAGGGAAAAACTGGTACCTACGAACACAACTGCTGTCTTTTTATTATTGCTGCCAACCTTGACAATACATATAACCTTCGAAAGATGCTAACATCCTCTGTCATGAAGGAGCACATGCACCCAGCTAAGAGCTCAGTGAAGATGAAGAAAAATATCTGACAGGAGTTGAAGGAGCTGTGGACCTGGCTGCTATCCTATACCAACAACGTAAATCAGCAGATTCGTGACAATGTACATGAGCTACAATGGTGCCCGGCATACTATAACAATATTCAGAGAATTATTGCTGCTGCTTAATTTCTATATTCCAAATATCATCAAAATTTCTGTCTGGGCCAAATCTAACTAAACACCATACAAGAAAAGAACTTCTGGAAAACATAGCTTCAGTATAGCTATGTTGACTCAATGCAAAACCACCATGAGCTTGATAATCTTGTAGATCACATGATATTGAAAGTGTCTGTGGCAGATAGGAATTATCTATGAGATATCTGGCAAACCCCAGTAGAACAATCACAGTGCAGCGTTCTAATGTTTTTATAGGAGAGCCATCGCCTCCTTTGCTAATAACTATTGTCCATTTGAAAAGAGTCTTTCCCTTGTTAACGGATCATGGTAGTTGTTAAATGTCTGGCCGTGGGATACCATGTGGCCAGACCTGTGCAGCATGAATCGATCCAGTGAATCAAAATCAGACCTATGCAGAAACATTCCAATGTAAATGGAAATTGTATATCCGAGGTGGTGTCTGAACAGGTCCAGAGGCAATAGCAAATATACAATGCAGCTGACCCAGATATCTATTGTGTCTGCTCCTATTGCTTTGTTGCCCACTCTTAAACCAACACTGATAATTTTATGGAGAATTCCTTTTGACAAGTTAATATGGGAAGAAAAAGCATGGATGTGGTTTATAACTGAGTTTGTATGATATACTGGAACCCATTTGAAGTAATTGGCTATTGCATTATAGCCCAGTTCAGGAGTAACTATGAAAGACAGTAGCTATGAAGGACAGAATTTTCTTCATTTCATCTAGTTTCCTACTTCACATGGAAGGAGAGATAGTTTGAGGAATGGACTGTGGAAGAACTATTTATGTGTACCTTTCAGAATGGTTAAAAAATGTAAGATATTTGTGTGCCATGTAAATGCCCATAAAAGGGCAACTCAAGAGGAATAAACTTTCAATAATGAGGTGGAAAAGATGACTTTTCCCGTGGATATTGATAATTAAATTCTATAACCATCCTGCTATTTACCTCGTGGGCTTATTTACAAACTTTTCATGGTAGCAAGAATGGAAACTGTATATTTGCTCAATAACATGTGTATCTCTTAATTAAGGCTGATTTGACCACCTATTACCACTGCTAGCAAGAGTAGAGGCCAACGTCCAGCCAGCCCCTGGTGACAGGTTCATTATATTAGAGACCCTTTTCGTCATGGAGAAGGCCACAGTTTGTCTTATGGGAATAGATGCATGTTCCACATAAGGATTTCCCTTTTCTATTAAAAAATCTGCTAGACTACCATTCAAAGACTTTAAAAATTCCTTTTCCATTTCCAGGCTTCCCACAAAATATAAACTTTGACTAGAGACTGAATTTTATGGTGAAGGTAATTATCTGTTGTGCTGCTATAACAGAATGCCAAAAACTGAGTATTTTTTAAATAACAGACATTTATTTCTCATAGTTCTGAAAGCTGGGAAGTCCAAGATCAAGGCACTGGCAGGATCAGGTCTGGTAAAAACCTAGTATCTGCTTCTAAGATGGTGCCTTAAATGCTGCATCCTATGAAGGAGATAAAGGCTGTGTCCTCACACACTGGAAAGGACAGAAAGGACAAAAAGGTGAAAAGGGACAAATGCTGTGCAAAGCTTCTTTATTAAGAGGATAAATCCCATTCATGAGGGTGGAGCCCTTATGACCTAATTACCCCTTAAAGCTCCATCTCTTAATGCTATTGCATTGGAGATTAAGTTTCAACACGAATTTTAGAGAGACAGAAACATTTAAGTCATAGCAGAAAAACAGGAATACACTCATATCTACAGAATTCATTGTGGTGGTTTAATAGAACAGTGAATTGCTTTGCTGAGGGCTCAATTGAAGTGTCAGCTAGGAATCAATATCCTGCAATTATGGAGTTTGATACCACTGGAGATGGTATATACCTCAAATCAGCTGCCAATATGTTGTTTTCTGTTTATACACAGTGTACTATGGTCAAGTAACCAATGGCTGGAGTTGAGAGTAGACCTTTCGCAATCATAAATAATTCTGTGGTGCCTATAATGTGATTGGTTATACTTTGGTTGAGTAACCAAAGGCTGCGGTTGAGAGTTGACCTTTCACAATCTTAATTTTATAGTACCTGTAATGTGATTTGTTGCCTGATTACCAGAAATTCCTCCCATCTATGTGTATTAACATGTTTACAGCACAAATTTGCATTTATCCCATCCAGAAGTAAAACCTATTTCTCCATCCCCTTAAGTATGGCCTGACTTTGTATATCTATTATTTATTCAGTACATATTTATAATCTACTAGAACTTTTGATATGCACCCAAATACTTAATATATGTTTTTCTAAATAGGAATATTTTGATAGAAGTATTATATGCATGATAGAATCTTATTTTTTGTAGAACCTCAAATGACTTGGACTCGAAATTATGGGGAAAGAAGAAGGAACAAATTAAAGATGAGTTGTTAGTTTGGGGACTAATCCAAAATTACTTTGGAGGCAAGTTTGAACAATATAAATCATATTATATAAGAGAAACAGACTATAGAGGCATTCTGAAATGTCAGAATAAGAAGCAAATTTTAATTGAAGGTTAGCAAAAAATGACATTTAGCAGGACTTCAAACTGTAAATTTATATGTCAGTATTCTAAGCATTTAATATTATCTGTGGTAGGGACAAACCATACAATGATGCATAGAATTTGGGAGGGTGGTTTTGGGCAGGAAATGAGAAAAGTGATGGCTTCCTTGTGAACAGGCTGATCTTGAGGAAATATCTTTTCATAGAAAATGACAAGGTGGCAGATGAAAATATGGATCTAGTGCTGAGGAAACAAGGGGCTAGAAGTTCATATTTGGGAGTTATAAACCTGTTGGATACAGGGAAGGAATTGTAAGGACTGAGATTTCTCAAACAAAGAATACAAACTAGGAGAAAAATTTGGTCATGAAATCACCATTTCAGGTAGAGATTGAGGAAAAAAGCATCAATGAACATGATATAGAATGAGTGGTCTTAATGTGGAAGAAAAATAAAAAGAATCCAAAGCAGGAGAGGGCTGTCTTACTTGTTCATGGTGCTAGTTGTCATTGCTATTATTTAAGAATTTAGAAGGATAGAAAAAGGAGACCTAACAAAATAAATCACAGGTCTTTTTTTTCCAATTATGCTTTTTTATATGGGTTATAAACAATATAATTACATATAAGAATATTTTAGCAGCATTTCATCCATTGCTAGTAAGTTTAGAATTTGTTTTAATAAATTTATATTTTAGATACATGAAGACAAATCCAGGCTCAAACAACTTTTAATTAAATTTAGCTATGCCTAAATTTTGGCTATATTCTCAATCTTTCCAATAATTATACATGAGAAATTTAAATGTTAGCAGGTAATTCGTTTAAGTGCTCTTGAAATGTCATTTCCTTCTCTCCAAAATTAAAATTCATTTTAACACACTTCTGGAATCAAATATATTGATTTTCCTTTATTTCTGTTCTTTTCTATCTTTCATGTACATATCATTGCTACAAAAAGAAGGACATTGCTTACTTTCAAGGAAGAATAATGTGCTATGAACCAAGAGCATGATCTGAAGCCCTGGAACATCACTTTATCTTTCAAGATTTCTAGCCTTTTATGCCTTGATAAGAGTGCTGTGTCTTATGTTGGAAGATCTTCTAGCATATTAGATTATATGCAGACCTAAGTTCCAACCTGTGTAAATATGTTTGATTAAAGTTACTCAGCACTACTTTTCAGGTTGCAACTATTTTATATTTACAGCATGCCATCAGTTGCTTATAATATTAATAATTAACTGAAAAGCACAAAGTTAAGCATTTACTCAGCATGTTAATTCTAAACCATTTGAACTCAGAAGATTCACTGCCCTTGATATCCTTTCTAATATTCTTATACTAAAATGTATAAGTAAATAATAGTAAAATGAATTGCTAACTCTTTGAAAAGTCTAATTCGAAATACAATTTTGCCCAAGATTTATATTCAAGGCAAAATATCATCACTAATCCATTTAATTTTTTTTTCTTCTAAGGGGAAAAAATAAATTTTGCATTTTAATGTAGTTATTTATCCTGTAGTCATCCTTCACAACCAAATTAGCCATGTGTGTGGAATTTATTGACTATGTAAAAGAGATACACAATTTCATTACCTCAAAAGATAGTGATAGTGTACTACAATTCAAAGTAGAATAACTCTGGTTGCTGCTTGATCAAATATTTCATAATATGGGGTCTATACTGATAAACATTTATGTTTTTAAAAATCTCCCTCCGGTTACATTCCAACACCAACTACCACTCTCCTACAGGTGGTCATACAAATTCTACTTACAGTATTGCAGATCAGCAAGGAATTTTCAAGGAAGAACTCTCCGGGCTGAATGCATACAAAATGTGCAGAATAGATCCTGTTTAACTTACAATTTCCTAAGGTGAAAGGTTTGCAATTGGAGTTGAACTTGAAAGAGAAAATGGTAGAAGAGAGAAAATATTTAGTTTACATGACAATGATAAATTTAAATACTTTACTACCCACAAACACCTTCATAATTTTTTTCTTTCACATGCTAAAAAACAAGTCTATGCTGGAAAACAAGTCTCAAACTTTTGAACAGAATTTTAAGAAAAAACGTTGATCTTACAGGCCTTCAGTTACCTTTGTATGGAAATCACTTTGATCTGAATTATATATATTAATTTTTTCTCCCAGTTTCATTTTTGGAGTATTGGGAGCTGATTTTGTGCTATTAATAAGTGGTAAGATATTACAGTCTGCCACAAAAAACCGATGTATCATACACTATCATCTTATGTGAAAACAAACATTTTTGCATGGCTCCTGCTGTACAATATATGGTACACAAAGTAAACAAAAGACATAATGTATAAATTAATCTCTCCTTTCTCTATACTCATATCACTTTGTTTCTACCAATGATAGCTTTCCTGTTCTACTATGTATTATAGTTTTATGAGTATGTGTCTATCTTCCCCAATATATTATATTTAAGCTTTTGAAGTGCAGGGACTAAGTTTGATCTATTTTTTTTTCTTTCAAATTCCTAACATTCTACCTGACATATATTATGAATCTAATTATGACTCGTTGAATTGACAAACTTCATAGTACATACTTACATAATTTCAAGTATCTAATTTTATACATCTATTTTGTAGTGATATAAAATATTACATTACCATCAAACTCTAGTGAAGTGACACTTTTAAAAGCAGGTCAAAAATATAATACCAAAATCAGGACTTTTCAGATAGTTTCAACTGATGATAATTGTTTGCATAAACACTTTTTTCTCTAAATAATAGTTTCTAAATTCATGTACTATAAAAGTAACAAGCAATTATCTCACCATAATAATTCTCTCAATTTAACTGCAGTAAAATTTTTGATATTTATCACCATCACATTATCAAATATACATTATAAAATTGCAAAGAACTTTAAATGAATCTCTTATCACTGAATTCACTCTTTCCAAATTAGCAGTTGGAGGAGAAATTAAATATGAAGAAAGTGTATGCACTACATTCAGCATACAAATTTATATGGAACCATTCATTTAAGTTCTACAAGGAATGACTTCAAATAAATTAGATTTTACTATTAGAATTAATTAGCTGAATTTTAACTCTTTCACTTTCTTCTTTTTTATTATTTATTATTTTTCCTGTCCCTATCTTTTACTTCATCCTTAAGCTCATTTATTAATACTAAAGTAGGGAGATTTTACCTAAGTGAAATATTCTTCACATTAATAAAGCTATGGCACTAGCCAAAAGAAATTTTACCTTGGTGAAAGTCACTGCACTTTTAATTGAGCAGCAATTACAGAAAAAGATAGATATTAGAAGAACTGAGAGGTAGCAATATTCAAGAAGTTACACTAGTTCATGGTAATATGTAAAGTTAAGCTATATAATTGCGGAGGCTAATCATCCAGCCCTGTAAGAAAAAAATAGACATTCTTCTTTCTTTTACATTTCTGCTGGTATGACCTTGATTGAAGGGTTCCATTTGTCTTTGAGTAGGAGAGAAGGGAACATGGAAAACACACACAGTGATGATGACTTTTACAGCATCTGTGCAAATGGAAATGCTAAGTTAGTGTGCAGGTTCTGAAATTTCAAAATAGGATTTTTATAGGTTTTCAAGACAAGCCTAGGAAGAGAAAATAATCTTAAAAAGGATTCCTTTATCATCTCATTTAACTTATCATGAAGCAGCTCTCATGGATTAGATTGTAGAGTACTACTGAAAGATAAGAAGAGACAAAGCTTATTTTTTCTAAACTTGAGCAAATGAGAGTTCAAGAAAGGTGACAGAGGAAACCTTAACAAGAATCTCATTTTCTCCCCGCATGCCTCTGCCTTGAGGTTGAGCCTAGAAAGGGGTATGGCTTTAGAGAAACGAGATCATTCGGGAGACGTAAAAAATGTGGACTTTTCATCACATTCTATATTCGAGCTCCAACCACAGTAAAATAAACGTAATGCTATCAATGATTAGGAAGAAAGAAGATAATGTTTATCTTTCTGGAGTGGTACTTGCAATTGTAGAGTGAATAGATATCAGAAACATCTTATGAGAGACTAGTTGAGGAAGTTTTCAGGAGACTTATCACAGTGGAGTCTCAAAAGGCAGAAGGAACATTTGTCTAACTTAGGAACAAATGGAGATCAGAATCACAACTGTGCTGTATGTGTCAAGAATGTTCTACATATATGCCGGAGGAGCTGGGGGAAAAGACAAAGCACACAACCAGATCTGCTGCGTGCTGGCAAGCAGAAAGAGAAATATCCCAGGTTACACAAACCCACCTTTAGCCCAAAACCGGCTGGTGTGGCAGTGACCAAGCAGACAATGGATGTTGATCTGAAACCGTAAGAGGCAACTAGAGAATCTGAGAACTCACTTTTTCCAATGCTATAACATATTATTTCTTCTTTTTTTCCTCCTTTCTTATCATTGACTGTGTATCCTGGAAAGGGAGAGAAGTTTAAGAACTCAAGGTTTTTTACCGGAAAACCTACATTCAGAGTTCAGCCCCAGAAGTGATTAATCCATGTGTGGTTTCTGATCTCTTCATAGTCTGATTTATTTCTGTTATTCAATTCATACTAGCAGAGTGTATGACATCCTAATCAGATCCTGGGAAATACTTTTTCATTCTTTAAAAATATCTAAAATACTTAAGATTAAATATTGGCATTATAATTTATATTATTTTAAAAAGCTATTTTTGAAATATTTGTTTGCTATTATTATTTATTCAAAGGATACAGAAGAGAAGAATTTGAGGGAGCCTGGTTATAACGGTTAATGTTAGGTGTCAACTTGACTAGATTAAGGAATAACTAGGGAACTGGTGAAGCATTATTTCTGTGTATGCACAGGTGTTTCCAGAGGATACCTATTTATGTATCTATCCATCCATTCATCCAACCTATTGGTTTTGTCTCTCTTGAGAACCCTGACTAGTACACTGGTTTAATAGTAAAATTTCAAGTATTGTTATGCATAAAATAGAAATACATATTTGGAGACTCTGAGATCTCTTTAGTATCCCTACTCTCCATACTTATCATTATTTGTCCTTTTTATAGTCAAAAGAGGCTTGATTGCTCTAACACAAATATTGGCTTTTTTATTACTTCAACTTTTATAATTAATTTTGAAATTAGACTTTTTTGTCAGACTCTTCAGATGGTAAAACATATGGCACTGTTGTTGTTTATATGAAGTAAAAGATAATGTGCTATTATATGGTTATTATGTAAATAGAGTTATTTGAGTCCCAGTGGGAGATTATCTAGGTCAGTGTAATACTTAATCAGTAGTTTTAAATATAAGAACACCGTTGAGTAACAAAACAACAGTAGTTATCTTGAAAATTGATGATACCTTTATTTTGTTAAAACCTGAAGGTTGAATACTACAGCAATCAAGAAAGAATTATGTCCAAGTTTAAATCTTAATTTCTACTATGATAAAAGTTGTTTACATTAAGAGAATATGTATATTTTCTGAAGTCAATGTTTTTGCTAGACATACCCCAAAGGCCCATTGAGATGTAATTTGAGAGAACAGTACTGTTTATTACTTTTGTAAGCACCTATACTTTTGTACCATATTTTGTATGTAATATTGGCTAACATTATAATTCTTACACAGTATGTATTATGAGTCTTTTGATTCCCTCACTGCAGTAGCAATGCACCTAATGGCTTATAAGAATCGGGTGTCGGGCAGGTGGGAGGGGGGAGGAGGAGATGGGTATATACAAACATAACGAGTGCGATGCGCAACATCCGGGGGATGGACACACTTGAAGCTCTGACTTGGGGGGGAAGGAGGGGGAGCTAGGGCAACATACGTAACCTAAACATCTGTACCCCCATAATATGCTGAAATAAAAAAAAAAGAATTGATGTTTTCATCACATTCCTTAGTTTTAAATAATTATACAAGCAGGAAAATGTGAGCTCAGTATATTCTATGTCATAGCTTAAAATTACTGGCAATTGTTAGAATTTTGTGAAACAACAAATGATAATATTTGAATGTGCAGTGCAAATGATAATTACGCTTTTCAAATAATTTTTTTGATGAAGGGGCTTGAGAGAGAGAAGGAAACACGAGGAAGAGAATGTCTCAAAAAGTCCTTAAATTACAATAATAAGCTGTGTTAATATGTGCTTGAAGCACTGAGGATCAAGGAATTGTGAATATAGTAGTCCCCACTTATCAGCAGGGAATAGGTTCCAAGAACCCCAGTAAATGCCTGAAACCACAGATAGTACCAAATTCTGTACATACTATGTTTTTTTCTATACATACATACCTATGATAAAGTTTACTGTTTAAATTAGGTGTGGTAAGACATTAACAACCATAACTGGTAATAAAATAATATAATTATAATAATATACTATAATAAAAGTTAAGTGAAAGTGTTCTTTCTCTCTCTCTCTCTCTCAAAATATCTTTGTATTTTTGGACTGCAATTGACCACTGATAACTGAAACTGTGGAAAATGAAATCATGGATAAAGGGGGATTACTGTATATCTAAATTGGTAATTGAAGTTTAGGGGACTACTGTTTAGTATTATTATGAAAGAGAGATCAGAAGAATTTAAGCTGTAGGATAGAAATTTGATATTGGTAGTGATGATACCAGAAAGCAGATAAGGAATAGGCAATAGATTAATATCCGAATAGACAAAAGATATCAGCAAGCAGAATATCGCTTTCCTAATTTAGAGGCATGATGAAACTTACGCACAGAAAAAAATTTCTAATGCCTTTAATAGGCTGCAACACGGCTGTGATATTCAAGGATATAAGTTGAAAATAAATCCATGGGCTAAAAAACTTGTCTTTGGTTCACTCCAGCCTTTCTTTATTCAATTATCCAAATTTTGAATTATTAAATACCATGTCCCTGGTCTTATTCAAGGTGATAGAGATTAGTCTGACACCAACTGGTATTCTGAAATTCACTTCTGGTACTGTTTTGGTACGTTCCTGCTTCTATAACAAAGTATGTGAGGCTGGGCAATGAATAAAGAACAAATTTATTTCTCACAGTTTTGAATGCTGGGAGTCCAAGATCAAGGCGTGGGCAGGTTTAATGTCTGGTGAGATCCCATTCTCTGATTCCAAGATGGCACTTTTTTACTGCATCCTCCAAAGGAGACTAATGCCGTGTTGGTGAAGGAATAGAAAAGTGAAAGGAGCTGAACACTACATGAAGCCTCTTGTATAAGGCCCTTAATACAATTCATAAGGGGACACTCTCATGACCCAATAACGTCTTAAAGTCTCCACCTCTTAATATTATTGCATTGGTCATTTTCAGTACATAAAATTTGAAGAGGACACATTCAAATTCCAGCAGATACTAACCACCCAGAGTTAGCGTACGTCTCACAAATTAAGGGCTTCACAAGAATGCCCTTCACAAGAATGCCCTTATTTTAGATGTCAGTCACCAGTGAAATCCTCAAGTCACCTGCACTTCTCACCAAATGGCTGCAAATATGGAAGCAGCTGTGAGGAATGACTACATAAAGATGAAAATGGACTATCTTATTGTACAAAAAAAAAAGTGTCAGATAAGGACTCAGGAAACAGAATAGACATACTGCAAGGAAATTTTAATGATTAAATCCTAAGTTTAGAGATGGTGGTTGAATTTGTTCAAAAGTTTTTATTCAGCCTAGGAGGAAGGCAAGGAGGAGAAGAGGGATAAGAACTTGTTCAAAATGCCTCACAATGCAGGGTGTGAAGCCAGTGGGATACAGGGAATCTTGGCAGGAAATACAGGTTTTTGGTTTTATATAATAATAAAATGTCTGATTACGATGAAATCTAAAATGAAATTAAGAATAAAATCAAGTGGGATAAAGAAGGAGATGATATAATGAAATGATAAAAGTTACAAATGACAAAGAAATGGATAGGTTATAGACCCATATGCACCAAACAATACAGCCACTACATGTGTAAATCAAAGTACATTTGAAATTAAGGGTGAGTTTCACAGATACAGTTGACAAATCTAAGAATACAGAGGAATTAAGTGAAAAATGAATACATTTGATTTAATAAATTAATACAAGTAAAACTGTTAGGTAGATAGTGAAGGATTCCGGGTTTCCTAGGAACTAAAGTGGGTGCCACTGTGGTTCATCCCCCCAAATGGGCTTTCAGAGAGACACATGGGAGATCCGCATGCATGTTAAAATTCAGGTCATATTACTCCTGACTGTCCAGTCAAAGTGGTTCCATGGTGATGTCTGAACCATGAGGTAGGTCCCATTCCAGACACTATAAAAGAAGACCTAGACCATAACCAAGCCCTTTTTTTCTCTTTTACTACTTCGGTTGTCATCTGTGGTGTATGTATCAGGCTCTGTAAACCTGTATCTTGCTGTTCCTCTATAATCCTGTCTTTCTCTCCTCAATAAACCTTGTTTCATGCTTGCCTCACTTTGGTGTGCCTAGTCATTCTTCAGCCATGAGCACACCAAGAACTGACATTTCAGACTGCAACCTGACAAAAATATACATTCCTTTATATAACATATATATTTTTCATGTGTCTACTTTTGCAAAAACCCAAAAAATACAAGCTAGACACCCTGTTGGCTTGGAAGTACAACCTCAAGCAGAGACCGAAAGCAGGTACTACCAAACAGGAATTGTCAGACAAGAATTGGTTGAATGGGTTGGCTTAGTATAGATATTCAGCAGGTTATAAGAGAAGCTATGAATATTCATGAAGGGGGTGCACACATGCATAGTAAGAAAACATGCATGTTACATACCTTCCAAGTTCACTTTGGGGTGGAGACTTGACATTTAGATGTATTCAAATTAGGCTATATATGGCAAAAGGTGAAACAGAGGACACAGAGGCAGTCTGTGCACAGCCTCTATAAACTGGCCAGAATCAGTCCATGGTTGGTGCTCTCTTATCATGAAGGAATGCTGGTCAGTTGTTTTGTCAAAACCGTAAAAACAGAGGGGAGTCTCGCTGCAGTGTCAGGTGGTTGTGTGAAATCAGCAGTGGGGAAAGTCTTTTGAAAGGGCCTGGTTTCTGTTTACTCCTTAGGAAAGAATGTTTAATGGCAGTTTGGAAGGGAGGGGGTATAACAAGACATGTCCAACCTCCTGTACCATCATGGCAGGGATGTTTTTAAGGCTTCTTTTGGGTCCACTTGGGCAAGAAGGGGTCCAGTTGGTTGGCAGGCTTAGGATTTTATTTTTATTTCTCGCTGCAATTTATACTAAAACTAATGGACAGTCAATGCAATATTTAGAGCAAATTAATGGGATTATATCTTTATTATTAAGGGGTAAAGAATACATTAAGTGAGTCAGTATTCATCTGTGATGTACCTTATTATTTTACTTCCCTAAACAGAGTTCCAGTCCCTTTTATGCTTGCCCATATTAACTCCAGAAGCTACAATTGCAACATGCTAGCTCTTCTCATCTTTCTTGCTCCAAAGGGTGTCCAAGTGCACAAGTTCTTACCAATGATATTAATACATAAGCAGGCATCTCTTTGATGGATGCCGAAAAGTATTTTGCTGTCCTGATAAAAGTAAACAGATGTTTCTCTGATGATTCCTTTTGTAACTTATTCTGGTCTTGAATATAGACTGTTGCCAAAATCACAGATACAGCTATCATGTGAACACATGAACATGTGGCACAGAAAACAGTGAGTAAATACATAGCATGCTATATTTTGGAATGTACATAAGATATGTGTTAACTGAAGCTGTAGTGTTAAGACAAAATAGGAACACTGAGAATGTTAGTGTACCGTAGTTACCTCTATCTGCTTCCTGCCAAATTTCCAACAGGAGGTAAGAACTCAAAATTCTGTAAGCAGTCTAAAACATAGAGGGAGAAAATAATGCTTTGCTAAGAGAGATGCTCTCTACATGTGGCCTGCAATCTAAGTGATTTAAAGTCCCATAATTTGTGGACCTGCTGGGTTTGAAAAGACAATGTGTGTACCCCAAATTGCAACTAGTCCAAGAAGCAGGGAAATAGCTGTCTCAGTAGGAGATAAGATTGGTATAATTAGGCAGCAGGTGTCCAAGGGAGGATTCAGGATGGTGCCTGTCCACCTAAGGCTGTCATTTCAAACTGCCTTGGGGCAACATCCATTATGGGAAGGGGAAGGAGAAGAGGTGTATATAGAACAAAGACACCACAAGTAAAAAAACACAAGAATCGTTAAAGACTATGTTTAAGCAAAATCCTTGGCAATGGTTACTTGTACAGGAACTGACTGTAAAAAATGTCCTTAAAGCATAATTATTTTTAAAAGAAAACTTTTGCAAAAGTAACATCAATCATGGACTGCAACAGCCTATAACTCTTCATCGCCTACTACAAAAGGTGAACATTCACCAGGAAAGGCATTCTTCTTGAAGTTCATTTCACATGGCCAAGGGAGAAAATGGAGAAGAAAGATCATCCCAATGTCCCAAGTAGCAGTCAATAACTATGAATAATAGAGATTCCTTGATGGCAAAATTCGGGTTATGGTTTTAGGGGGTGGAGAGATGTGTGGGAGTTACCTATCCAAGGAAGATACCTGGACAGAGTAATCTCATTTTGCCTCCCTGTTATGAGTTGGTAAGATCTAGGCATCACTGACTACCATATATTTCTCATTTTTCCCTTTCTTTAATGAGATTTTCCCCATTAATCTCTTCCTTTTCAAATATTGCATTGTCAGTGTGTCTAACAAGGATATCATATTATGGCATGGATCACTAAAGTAGGATGAGCCATATCTAGACCACAATGACAGCACTACAACTTACCAAGATTTTCTCATCCTCAAATTCATGCAGAAACTATATGGTGACCAATACCGTCTAACATTCCTCTCAGCTAAACTAAACTTTCCACAGGCTTCTTCCCTATTCTAGGCTCCAGGCCTCCCTTCTCTTGGAGCATTTCCTTTAGGTAATGAGTAATTGTAAATTCTTTCTCTGCCTCTTTGTGATGTAGATCTTTTAAAAAGTCTCTGCCCAGTTTTACTGCCCAGGAATGTCTTTCTCAAGGACCTGGGAGCCATGCCTTTGAAATGGAATCTTTAATAAAGATAGTGCCCCTGTCTCCAGCCTCTATGAAGAGGTAAGAGCCTAACTTCTGTGGCACACTTTATTCCAAATTGCATAATAAAACTGCCTTCTTTCCTGAAGATAAGAGAAAGTTTACTTTTCCTTTGGTTAAAGCCAATTAGCAAACACAGATGGGCTAAGATGATATAAATATATTCCTAGAAAAATGAAGAAAAATATGATCTACGAAAGATAAAAACCTACACGAATTAACAAAAAAATGGATAAAACACAATTGAATAGCTTTTCTTGTCAAGTAAAAAAATGCTAGAGAAGATATTAAAAATAATCAATTTAAATAGTTAATACAAAAGCAAAAACATATAAAATATTGGTGAATAATTTGAACAAGAAAGACATAGTAACTACCAAGAAAAATATTTTTACTGGAAGACATAAAATATGATCTTCATAAATGGAAAAAGAAAATCCATGTACCTGAATGGAAAAATTCAAAAACAAAATATGTTGATGCATTCAGTGCTCAAATATAAAATATATTCATTTTCAATTAGGAACTTCACAGATAAATTCTCAAAGTGGATACAATCGATTGTGTTATCATTCCTATAGGGAGCATTATAAATCTTCAATAATCCTTAAATACAAATAAAAATATAATAAATCCTTCAACTGAAATTTGAGCAGTAAGTGAAAAATAAATGGAAAAAGAAGGAAAGCCTCAAGCAAAATTGCAGCTATAAACACAGCAATAAAGAAAATAATCATGAGGCATGTGGTATAACACAGGAAATGATGCTTCTACATTTAAGCCAGGAACCCTGGAAGGAGACTAAAGTTGTCCCGCGTTGCCCTCTGCATCCTAGCAGAATCAGGTACCACCTCTCTCTTTAGGAGAGTATTCCTCAGTACAGACCTCTATAAGCCTCATAGATTAGCATCCACCAAATATGAGCTCACAATAAAAGATGATAAATCATGAGAAGAAACAGGGTACAATAAAGGAATATTAACAGAGGACTTAAGTGCTAAGTTATGGGAAGTTTATCGGATGGAATATAAAATAAGTCAATATAAAATTGTTGAAAAAGTAAAATATGAATCACAAAAATGAAGAAGAAAAAAATAACTATTACAACAACAACGATGACGACAGACTTCTGGATCCACTCACAACAGAATGACTTGCATAATCCACTTCTTAAAGCAGCAATCAAAGCTAGAAAAATGCATGGAAGAACTGAATGAAGACAATAAAGAACAAGCAAAATGGGCAGGGCTAGAGATGCTTCAGTGACTGAGAAAAGTCATTGCTTATTGCTCTTTGATATTTGATTTATTTATTGTGGCATTCCAAAACCAGTATTTCAATGGCTATTCTAGTTTGTGTAAAAAAATGCATGTATCTCTGAGTTGGCAATCCTCTTTCAGGATCTTTTCCATATAAAGAAAAAAAGTGTCTGAATATTGTTACGCAGTATAATCAAGAATATTTAGTTCTGCATTTCCATAAAGTAAAAAGTGGACTTAATGTGATTGCCTATTAAAAGGAGTCTGGCTAAATAAACCAGTATGCATCTACATATTAAAAAAAAGATTGAAACAATTTTAAAAAATTAACTAAGCCAGGTTATTTGGAGGGATTACCACATATTGCTTTGAGTGAATAAAAGATTCAGAAAATCGTGTATAATATTTTATCATTTGTGTAAAACAAATTCAATTGCTGTAAATGCATATGTGCACATATTCCCACATATGATTAAATGAGCTTTAGAATATATCTACAGGGATATGTAATTGATTTAAAATTAGCTGACTTGTTTACAGAAGGGTGCTGGCGTTAGGTGAAGGGAGAGAAGGATTAAAGAATCACATTTAGGCAATTTAAGCATGCTTTATAAAGCAAACTAAATATATCTGAATTGTGTCTATTTCTAAGCCAGATATAAGCTAATTAGGATCATTATGTTAAAGAATACATAATAAAGTATTAATATGCAATGCTGTCTCTCAATATTTTCTAGTATTTTCCTAAACTGTGTGATATGGAACATTTTTCTCCTAAGGGAAATATTTATACATATTCTTCAAATTAGCAGTTCTCACTTTTAGGTACATATGATAAACTGCATATACTATATTACCTCTAGGAGATTCACAATGCTCATCCATTTATTTAAGGTTCTGAAAAGTCCTGTAATAAAAAAGCTATTTAACTTTGATTAACTGAACATTTCCCAGCTTAGTTCTACCATAAATTTGCTCTTTAAACCTTGGCATAGTTTTTAACTTCTCATGGACTATACTCTCATTCTAAAATGTAGGCAGGATTTTATTCTCTCTGATGGTCTTTCTAGTTCTGAAGTTCTACAGGTCTAATAAACTTTCAGGGCCAAGGTGGCAAAAGTCAAGTCTTAGGTAAAGCCCCCAAAATATATTATTAATCAGAATTGGGTGAGTAATTGTATTTACTACCGTTTTGTTGTTGTTGTTCTTGTGAGTACTCACTCATCAGAATAGTACGTTTTTATCTTGCTGAGATAAAGAGGTATTCATTGTTCACTGTTGTAAATGGCACACTTTTATCTATTATCCATTTACTTTTTTACTGCTAAACCTTAGGAACTGATTTTATCCAAGGTTAATATCATAATGGAAGCTGGTGTTTGTATCTCGTAACTCAGTTTGGCTTAGTAAGGTTATGGTAATTCAGTCCAGTATTTATGACTTATTTTAAAATTCCTCACGTAGAAGAAATCCTGGATCTCTCTAGATCTGTGTTTGGCAGAGTTTTTTTCAAGGGATAAATTGTATACAAGCAGTATTGCATTGTAAAGCAGATTCTTCAGGTCAAACATAAGTTTCAAGAGTTAGCCTTGCAGAGGAACACTAAGGATAACAGTTTTTGCTATTTGCCCCAGTATTGCTAAGAGGCACATCATAAATCTTTGACTTCTGCCAAACGCAGAGAATTTTCCTGCTGCACCTCTCAAGAAATCTGCCAAGGCCAGGGGCATTACAGTAAAAGGAAATAATGAATATTATAATAATGAATAGTCTACCCAATATTTTGCTGGCTACTTGAATAAAATATAAACAGACATTTTGGTTAGTTGAATTGCTAACTCAAAGATAAATTTTTCCCATTTACTGTAAAAAAAAAAAAAGCATGGCAGTGTCAAAGTACTATAAATCTCCACACATCCTTTGGCTTTAACACTATAAATGATGATTGGAAAGAAATTAAAATAAACCTCTCTGATAGAGCTCTTATGGAGCTGTATTCTCAAATCATTATAGGAAACCTTAAAAAGCTGTTTGGAAGAACTTAATGTAAATCATTTCCTTGATTAAAATGATTCAAATCATTGAGAGTAGGGATATTGTATTTTTTAACCACTTAAGAGAAGGTTACTGGATACTGTCAAATTAACATTTTACAAACACATTTACTTCTTTGCAATAGAACGCATCAGATTCACCTTTTTGGTCCATTTAAATAGAAATTTGTCTTCAGTAAGAAAGCTCTCATTAAAATTAATGTGTATCAGCCTACTGCAATGTGCCATGCACAATTCAGGGTAAATCCTCTCCTAATATCTTTTATCAGATAACACTAACTGAAAATATGTATCAGTGGTACTTCAATCGTATAAGATAAAAATTGCAAATTTCTTAACCTAGAATTTCACGTCATCCTTTAACTAGCAACATTTTTTTCTTTCCTATATAATGTTCCCTCCTCAATATGTGCTTATTTGTTCACTATTCTGACTATGACCCATCAATTAATATAGTAGAAGTCTTCTCTATATACTAAGCTTTCCTGATTATCCTAGGACATTGTGAACCAATTAACTATTAAAATGTCAAAGAAACAAATTATTGGATTTTAAACATACTACCTAAACGTATACAAGTATCAGCATACCTATGTGAGAATAAGAATGATTGTCAACATGCTTGATTGCAATTTCATACTCAATTGCTTTAATTAATGGCATTAATATGTATTTTAACATGGGCAAACTGAAGGCATATATTAACTAAGATATCTATACATTGTATGAAAATATGCATTTATGAAATATGATGCAACTGTAGACTAAACCAAACTTTTAGAAGCCTGTATATAATTAATAATTTATTTTTCCACTATTCCACTTAAACTGTTCTTGGCAAGGTAACTAATAACCTCTGCCTTACAAAGTCAATCATCATTTTTCAATTCTTACCTTATTTGTCTCTCAACAGAGATCGTTGTCATTGGCAGCTGACCCCATCCTCATTTTTTAAGCCTCTTCTCCTTTCATCTATGTCACACCATGGTCCTGGGTAATCACCTCAGTAATCAGCCATTTTTGGTCTCCTCTGTTATTTTTTTCTCCTATTCTGAATACTGAATAGTGTCATAACCTCATCCTGGATCTAAGTTTTTTTTCTCTCTACTCTTTCCCAAGGTAGATCTCATTTAATCATATTTTAAACTGCAAACTACAGGATGACTACCCAGTGCAAATGTTCGATGGGATGCATTTTGAACCTAACAAATCCAAAACAGTTATTTTTCTCTCCCCATGCTTTTTCCCTTTATGATCTTCCTAAGTAAAAATACAAACCCATCATTTATTCTCTTCAGGTAAGTAGAATAAATAAGAGCCCAACATAAAAGCTATTGTTAATTGATTTCATACCTCTGGCTTACAGAACTGAGAGAGGATAAATTTGTGTTGTTTTGAGCCATTAAGTTTGTGCTAATTAATTATAGCAGCAATAGAAAATTAATATGGGTGTTTAAAGAAAAAGCTTCTCAAGATAGCAAAGAACATACCATTAAAGTATATTCTGCTTCTCTGATCCACCTAATTTTTATTCATTTATATGAATGGTCATCCAATGGTCACCAGACACTAGCAAACTATGAAAGAGAAGCTTTAGGAAAAAACAAACTGGTTATCTAAATTTGGAGAAAGTAGGATTGTTGAAGGAAACAGATAACAAATTAAAAATCTGTATTCTAATTGATTAATTAAAGAAATCTGAGAATCTATTAAATCAAAAAAATAAAAATAATCAATAATAAAAGCAGTTGGACAAAGAAGAAAACATATCCAATATTATATGAACGCTTACAAAATTGAAAATAAGAAATGCTCAGTATAAGTACTTGTCTTCGTCATGTGGGTTGCTAAAACAAAATACTATGAACTTATTGGCTTCTAAACAACAGAAATGTGTTTCTCACAGTTCTAGAGACTGATATATCCATGATCAAGATCCATGATCAATATCCAGATTCAGTGTCAGGTGAGGACCTGCCCTCTGGTTCATACCTGATGCCCTCCTTAAATGGTGAAAGAGACAAGGCAGCTCTCTGGAGCCTCTTTTATAAAGGTACTAATCCTATTCATGAGGGTCCCACCCTCATCATCTAATCATGTCTGAAAGACTCCCACCTCCTAATATCATCACATCAGTAATTAGGGATCAACATATAAATTCGTGGGGCGAACACAAATATTCAGACCATAGCTGTTAGAATTATTAGAATGAGTACAAATGAAAATTAAAGAATGACATTGATGAAAAAAATTTAGAAACTTTCTAGAATGAATGATTACATCATAATGAACTCTGACATCAAATTGTCAGGATACAGTAATGGCTCCAATACCCACCACCTGTGTGAATTTGGACAATTTATTAAACTTTTATAATTCTGTTTCCTTATATGTAGGATGAGGATACCAACGGTAACACATTCAGAGTCATTTTTAGAATTTAAAAAAGCTATTGAATAAAGAATAGTATAAATCTTGGAAATTAATATGTTTAATAAGTGCAATCCATTATTAACAGTTAATATATTAATTTGATTAATATAATCTATTATTATTTATAAATGGAAAATATTAAAAAATAATGGAAGTGAATGTAGGTGGCAGTCTACAATTTAGCATTTTAGGTATTCTTGCGTAGAATGTCACTATTCAAAGATTAAACTTAAAAAAGAAATACTTTTATTGCTTCTAGGATTGCAGCAGAAACTCTCATAATCGTAAGTGTAGTGCATTCCTAAATTTGAATGAATAACCAATGATTGCTAAACTATTGAGGAAAATGGGAAAGTAGATATCATAAGGATCAAAATGAGCTAACAGACCAACTGACTCAAAAGAAAAGAAAAATAATAGCCTACATTTTCAAATAAAAATTTCTGAGAGTCGAAGCTATATTGAATCAATTACAATAAAAAATGTAGTAAAAAATATCATACTGAAAGCAAAAAAATGTTTCTTGGATGTTAAAATATCATTATCTATATAAAATATAGATAACATAACATATCCAGAAAACCATAAGAATAAAATGTTGAGAAATTGTGAAGCACATTTGACATAAAAAAAAAAAAGACAAAATTCCTGAGATACGCATGATTTCTAAAAAGGAAAACAATCATTTGAAAGGTGTTTGAGAAAGGAAAACAGATAAAACAGAGGCAAAAATAATTATGAAAATACCATTTTTGAAACTTCAGAGCTAGGCCAACTGATATCAAATTGACTACATAACATGATATATAATTTCGCTAAAAGACTATAGTGCAAAAGCTTCTAAGTTTTAACTATAACCTTCTATTTCAAGACAAAATATCCAGTAATGCTATGTAAACATTTTTATGTTGTATAAACTAGAAGCCAAGAGAAATATATGGTGCCATCTTCCTTATCTAGATATAGAGCAAAAACTAATTTACACTGTAAAGTTCAGGTATCAAGAAAATATGTTTAAAGTTGTAAAAGTGACAAATGGAAGAACTAAAAATACTCCAAAAATTGTAGGGGGACAGTGGAGTGAAACACTATGAGTGAAATAAATTTCTCATTTTTGTGGTGAATAATCAATGGAGTCAGTTTGAAGTTGGTAAATCAAGGGAGAGGTTTTAAGCAGAGTATTTAAAGTTGTCAAACAAGGCATATTTTTCAGCTTCATCGATGAGGTTTTTCTAAACTCAATGTTCCTCCTAGGAATCTTGTTATTTCTGCTCTGATTTTTTTTTTTTTTATCATTTCATCAACAACACAGAGTCTTATTTCTTCTCAAAGTATTCATGCAAAATCTTTTTTTGAGTAATGTAGTCTCTAGTGAGATAGTTTCTTTTTGCTAAGTTATAATGGCATATACATCCATTAACACATAAACATAAAATGCACATTTATGGGTCCATAAAATTGTTTCCTGAATTGCAGAGGAGTCCTTTTATGAGTCATAATTAGTTTTCACTCAATCAAAAATTATTGAATGCCTACTATATGCCTGGCACCCTCCTAAGCAATGGAAGTGAAAAAAAGACAGCTATAATTTCTGTTATTGTGATACTTATTTTCAAACAGGAGATAGAAAATAAAGACATACACAGTAAGAAGTGCATATGTGCTCTGAAGGTTGTAGTAAGGAGTTATAAGAGTTATTAGGAAGAGGCTTGAGGAACGGGCTCATCCTTAAATAGGTGTTAGTATGATAACAAAATCTAAATGGTAAGACAGAATCGTTCATTCACAGAGCTGCAAGAAGAGGATTAAATAGAGAGAGAACAGTAGATGTAAAAGATGTGAGACAATATAGAGCTTTTGTGCCTGATAAAAGAAAAGAAAGCAAAGATGACTAGAGTTTAGCAAATGACAGTTTACTAGCATGAGATTAGGTTATATAAAGTGGGCAGCCTAGGTGATAGTTAAAAATGGAAGGCAGCAAGGCAACAATGAATTATAACTCGTAAAACAAGCTCGTTTGGATTTTCAAAAGACCATTTTGTCTACACTGTGAAGAGTGCATTGTAAAGTATAGCAGAAGAGCCAGACAACTAGAGGAGGATATTTGAGGTAAGAGATGATGGTGTTTTGGGCTACTAAAGTAATTATTACTAGCATTAGTGAAAAGTAGTCAGTGATAAAATTGGAGGTTAGGCAAGAGGATATATATTTTATCATTCTTAGTGAGTTATTATTATTCTCAGATTCTTATGCCAATAAAATTATAACATTGTCAAGTAAAATACATGCACAGGGCAGAAACTTTAAAAACACTTTAAGTCAAGGGCCTTATCCTGACTCAATCTGTGTGTGTGTGTTTGTGTGTTACATGCTATGGCTTATATATTAAAATGTAAAATTAAGTCATAGATGGTAAACACCTTTTGGCTATGAAGACTTTCCACCTCATATATGCATTTGTTTTAGTCTTTATTTTGTATATTAAGTTATTTTCCCCCAAATTTAAACTGTTTGGAATAAAAGAAATAAAAACAGTATCAATAAAAGCAGAGAGTTGCAAACAGATTTTGGAAAATTTTCCTGAATCAAGGGTAAATACCTTAACAAAACCCATAGATTTATTTATTTATTTATTTTATTCCAGGGTATTGTGAGGGTACGAACATTATAGTTACACTTTATGTCTTTGCCTCACCCAAGTGCAGGTTAAAGGCATGCCCTTCCCCCCTCTTAGTGCTCCCCATGTCCTTTAGTAGTTGATTTGCCCCCCCATCCCCCTAATCCCTAGAGAGTATTTCTGCCATGTGATCAACCTGGTGTTGATCAGTTAGAACCAGTTCGATGGCGAGTACAAGCGGAGCCCGTTCTTCTGCTCTTGTGGTGCCTCATTTTGGATAATGGGCTTAAGTTTAATCCAGGAAAGTGTAAGAGGTGCTAGATCACTGTCGTTTCTTATGATTGAGTAATATTCCATTGTAAATATATACCAAATTTTAATAATCCACTCATGGATTGACAGGCACTTGGGTTGTTTCCACATCCTTGCGATAGTGAATCGTGCTGCCATAAACATTCGGGTGCAGATGTCTTTATCATAGAATGTTTTGTGCTCTTTGGGGTAGATGCCTAATAGTGCTATTGCTGGATCAAATAGTATTTCTATTTTTAGCTCTCTGAGGTATCTCCAGATTCTTTTCAACAGAGGTTGCACTAATTTGCAGTCCCACCAGCAGTGTAAGAGTGTTCCTGACTTTCCACATCCTCGCCAGCATTTGTTGTTTTGTGTTTTTTTGATAGAATCCAATCTCATCGGGGTTAGATGATATCTCATTGTGGTTTTGATCTGCATTTCTCTAATGATTAGAGATGTTGAGCATTTTTTTATATGTTTGCTGGCCATTATTCTGCCTTCTTTTGAAAAGTTTCTGTTCATTTCCTTTGCCCATTTGTTGATGGGGTTGTTTGATTTTTTTCTTGTTGATTTTTTTGAGTTCTAGTTAGATTCTGGCTCCTCTCATCTGTCACAAAAATCAATTCAAGATGGATAGCAGACTTAAACCTAAGGCATGAAACCTTAAGAATTCTAAATGAAGATGTTGGGAAGACCCTTTCAGACATTGGCCTAGGCAAGGAATTCTTGAAGAAGAACTCCAAAGCAATCGCTGCAGCAACAAAAATAAATAAGTGGGATCTAATCAAATTAAAAAGCTTCTGCACTGCCAAGGAAACTATCACTAGAGTGAATAGACAGCCCATAGAATGGGAAAAAATATTTGCTCTCTACACATCTGACAAAGGGCTGATAACCGGAATCTATCTAGAACCCATAGATTTATTAATATGCATTATCCACTGATATATCAAATGGAAAAACTAAAATTATTTTTGCTACAAGCAGGCATCAACTTATAAAGAGATTGTTTTCTAATTTGTGAGTGAGATGTTCATTAAAAATGTAGAACATATTTTTTTCTTATGATACAACCCAGATAAGCATGTCAAATTTTTTTAAAATTAATGACTATATTTTAAATGCAATATTAATAGAGCTCATATAGCTATCTGGAATATCCTGTAACCTTACGGTCCCCAGCCCCCAGACCACTGACTGGCACTGGTCTGTGGCCCAAGAACCAGGTTGCACAGCAGGAGGGAAGTGACTGGCGAGCAAGTGAAACCCACCTCCACCCACAGCCGCTCCCCATCATTAAATCGCCGCCCCAACCCTGCCCCCCATCAGAACAGTGGGGGCATCAGTCACTCATAGGAGCTAGAACCCCACTGCAAACAGCGCATGCGCGGGATCTAGTTTGCGTGCTCTCCGTGAGAATCCAATCCCTGATGATCTGAGGTGGAGCTGAGGCGATGACACTCCCCACCTCCCCGGCCCCCCTCCCCGTCTGTGGAAAAAACTGTCTTCCATGAAACCATGAAACCGGGCTCTGGTGTCAAAAAGATTGGGGACCACTGCTGTAACCTCCTAGAGCTTGTTGTGGGCAGGGCCTGTGTTTTATTCTGTGTTTTATCAGCTGGTCTGAGAGCACGGGCCACAGTGTAAACACTGGATGGTGGTGTTTGTTGAAAGGTAATGAATTGAACTATACGTAGTCATTGTTCATGACATCATTGCTATTGGTAAATACACCCCACATTCTAACTAATTACATAAGGACAAAGCCACCTGTCAGTCTCTACTTTCTTGGTTTTACTTAGCTACAGGAACTGATGCTTGTCAATGCTACCTAACCTCTTTGACCAAATTAGAACAAGCTGGCAGGGTGCTAAATACCTTAGATTCACAAGAGAAATTTAAGCATATCCTTCATGTACACCCCCTATTTAGTTTACCTAAAGGATCTCCTGAGAATTTTTGCTGTCTTTAAGGAATAGATTTTTCATTATTTTTTTCAATTGGCTCTACTCACATAATCTTGTATTCTCAGTTTCGAAATGCTGTAACAATATGCCCTATTTCATTCCACCTTCTATAACCCTAGGACTGGAACTCTGTCCCGGGTCATGTTTCATTTGTTGGTGTTCCATGTCACCCTAGATCTGACTGTGTAGATTTCCATACCAAATACAGAACCGTGGCATCCAATTCTGAGCATGACCACTTTCTCTGAGATATTTGAATATTGGTGTTGGCCCTACTGATCTTTATTACACTTCACTGGATACCGGAAATCAGTCAGTTCATAGGCCCCACTCCTTATGGCCCCATTATTTTTAAATTCTTGATTTACCACAAAATGTTGATATTTTCAAAATGTATGCCTTAAGGTATATGACATTCCACAAATCAATGTCAGGGATTTCAGAAGAGAGATGTGTTTAAGATCCTAGTGACACAGAATTTGACATCAGTATGAATTAAATTA
>RJWJ010012285.1:0-42330 GCA_004363605.1 Indri indri
AAAAACATGCCCCAATAAAAACAGGTAAAGATAGTAATAAAAGGTGGGCAAAGAGAAAAAAAATAAAAATGATCACAAAGCATGTCAAAATGTTCATGTTATATTAAAAAACGAATACAATTTAAACCAACATTGAGAAATATTTTATCTATCATATTAACATGACATTTAGTGGAATAAACACAGCATAAAAATAGAACTGCCCTGTGCTATTACATTTGAACAATGATCTCACAGTAATATTATTGGTGATTTAAAATTTTGATACAGGTTTGTATTTTTTAAATAAAAGATACCTCAATAATCAGAAAAATGCATATTATTACAAATTTTCACAGACGATATTACGAATGTTTTCACTAGGGCCAACTGCATGATTTCTGGGTGAGTTTGGTAATTACTAAGATTCAGACCCATCTGAAATTGACAATTTGATGAGGCATGGACCAGCATATCCTCTGTGTAGGGCACTGAGGCAGGAAACGTCTTAATCCATGTGCACATGGAGCTGACATTTTCTGTTACAGAACTTTGAAGCATTTTACATGTCATTTATGATTTGAGTATATTATCTCATTTAATAATTGCAGCAGCTCTGTTAGCAATCAACATCGTCATAAAGAAAATAACAAGAAATAGAAAGTTCTTTGCCTAAAGCAACCCAAAGAGAAAGGGGTGGACCCAGGCTTCAGGAATATCTCTGGCTGCCTCCAGAGGAAATGCTTTTATATGGCTTCCAAAAGCTTACTTACTAGGCCTGAGCCCCTCTGGGTGAATTGAGCTCTAGGACTTAAGTTGATCAGGTGTGCATTTTTTTGTTTGTTTGTTTGTTTGTTTTATAAAGAATATTAGACCGTATTAGTTCAGAACTAGCTCAGGCCACATCACTTTCAAGAAATTTTTCTGGCCACCCAATCTTTCTTTGTTAGATTAGTTGATCCTCTTCTGAGCTCACAAAAAATATGTATATATATTATTTTTCCCTCTACCCTAGCACTTACGACACCATCTGGTTTATTATTTTTTTCATTGTATTCATAGAATGAACTATCTAACAAAATTCCTGAAATTTTAACAGGCAGCAGTAGTGAGCAAGTACTAAGTCAGCTCCAGAACAAGACTGTATAACTCACACAGACAAAAGCTCTTTGGGGTCTTTTAATAATTTTAATTGTAATTTTATTGATAAATAATATTTGTATAGGGTACATGTGATATTTTGATACATGCATAAAATGTGTAATAATGAAGTCAGGGTATTTTGGATTTCCATCACCTTAAACATTTATCATTTCTTTGTGTTGGGAACATTTTGAATCTTCTCTTTTAGCTATTTTAAAATTTATAACACATTGCTGTTAACTGTAGTCACCCTGCTCTGCTGTTCAATACTAAAACTTCTTCCTTCTAACTGTATGTTTGTATCCATTAGCATAACTTCCCAGCCTCAAGTAACCATTGTTCTACTCTTCCTCATTTGTGTGTCTGCTCTACCAGTGAGTTTTGTACTTTCTTGTGTTCTCATGATGGTAGATATCATTCTTTCACTTCCAGATATAGGACATCCTTAAGCATTTCTTATAGGACCAGTTTAGTGATGATGAACTCCCTCAGTTTTTGTTTGGGAAAGATTTTATTTCTCCATTATTTTTGAAGAATAGCATTGCTGGATGTAATATCCTTGACTGATAGGGTTTTGTTTTGTTTTGATTTTTCTTTCAGCACTTTGAGTAAATCATGTCATTCTTTCCTGACCTATCTGATTTCTACTGAGAAATCTGCTGTTACTCTGATGTGGGTTCCCTTATATGTGACTCAATGCTTTTCTCTTGGTATTTTTTAGAATTGTCTCTTTGTCTTTAACAGTTTAATGTGTCTTAGAGAAGACATTTTTGAATTGTGTCTATTTGGGGGTCCTTCAGCTTCCCGTATCTGGATATCTAAATCTCTTGTAAGATTTTGAAAGTTTTCAGCTGTTTTTTAATTAGGTAAGTATTCTATGCCTTTGCTCATCTATTCTTCTTCTGGAACACCCAAAAATCTAATATTTGGTTGCTTTATGCTCCCCATATATCACATAGGCTTTCTTCATACTTTTTATTCCTTTTTCTTTTTTTTCTTTTTTTTTTTTTTTGGCCCATAGGGTTATTTCAAAACACCTGTCTTCAAGTTCAGAAATTTGTTCTTCTGCTTGGCTAGTCTGCTGTTGAAGCTCTCTATTGTATTTTTTATTTTATTCATTGAATTCTTCAGTTCCAGGATTTGATTTGTTCAATTTTTATGTTTTCTATCTCTTTGTTGAATTGCTCATTCAGATACTGAATTTTTTTTATGATTTTTTATGTTGTTTATCTACGTTCTCTTCTATATCACTGAGCTTCTTAAATATTGTTATTTAAATTATTTTTTAGGGATGTCATAGATTTCTTTGAATTCTTTTTCAGTCATCTCATAGGTTTCTTTTGTTGGAATCTGTTGCTGAAGAATTACTGTGTTCCTTTGGAAGTGTCATGTTTCCTTACTTTTATATGTTTCTTGTGTTCTTATATGATATCTGTGCATCTGGTGTAACAGTTACTTCTTCCAATTTGTTGCATTAGCTTTTGTAAGCAAAGATGTTTTCCTGTGTGTGTGTGTGTGTGTGTGTGTGTGTGTATGTATGTATGTGTATATATATATATATATATATATATATATATATCAATAGTATTGGTTGGGTAGGGTACTTTAGCTTTGATTCTGAGTGCAAGAATTAATGTAATCCGTATACAACTTCTTCGGCTATAATCAACTTCAGGGGCATTTATGATTTCCTCAGTGGCTTAGGCTATGGTTAGTGAAGGATGTGGTGAAGCTTTGCTGGGAATGGGGATACCAGGAAGATGGATCCTTTAGCCCCAGTGGTGGTGGCAGCAGGCCAAGTATGCCTGTCCTTGGACTCCCAGGCAGTGTACATAGCCAAGAGTGTTAGTGGGTCTAGGTGGGTCAAATTATTGTGCCTCTGGGTGACTTCCTAAGGTCCTAGCAGTGTGAGTGGTAGGCCACATGGATAGGCAGGTCCTCAGGCCTCTGGGCAGCATGTGTAGCATCAGCAATGGCAGGCCAACCCTAGGTCTCCTAGGTGGCACTTACTAGAACTAGTGATGGTGGTGATGGGCTGGATGGGCCAATCTCCAGGCCCCTAGGTTGTGCATGCAGGTGGGTGTCAGTAGTGGTGATAGCAGCAGGCTGTGTAGGTTCATGCTCAGAACCCCCATGAGGAGCACATGGATACCAGCTGTGATAGTTGAGGCAAGGTGATCATCAGGCCCTTGGATGGCTGATGGCATGCTCTGGCACTGGTGGAAGATGGGCTGGGCCCATTGTCAGGCCTCCTGAGAGTGTGCATATGTGATCACAATTACAGATGGGGAGAATCAATTCACAGGCCCCTGGGTGGTGCACCTGGGCACTGAAGGGGGAGGTGGCAGGTGATACAAGCTTGTCCTCATGCCTACCCTCATTCATATGGGTGAAAGCTATGGTGGAGGCAGGGCAATCTCCAAACCTCTGGATGGCACTCTTGTGTGTCAATGTCAACCATTCTGGGTCTGTTGTTAGTCTCCTGGATTGTGCCAGGGCACTCCAAAAGCAGAAGGCAGAATGGGTGGGTCCTCACACCCCTGGATGGTGCACTCGAGCACTAGGTGAGGCAATGCTGGGCATGACAGGCCTGTCCTCAGGCTTCCTAATGGCGTGCTCAGGCATAGGCTGTGGCTGTCAGGGTGGACAATCTCCAAGTCCCTGTATGGTGTGTTCAGCCATTAGCACCAGGTGGGCTGGGTTTTTTGTCAGGCCTCCAGATGGTGTGCGCATATGCATCTGGGGTGGTAGAAAGGGCAGGGTGGCCCCCAGGAAGCATGTTCAGGCACTAGGAGGTGTAGTGCCAGGCAGAATAGGCCTGTTCATGGCCCCCAAATGGCAGGCTGTGGTGGATAGGGTGTGGCGATCCCCCCCAGGCCCCAGGTCAGCATGCTTTACTCAGGTGCCGGCAGCTGGTGAGCTGGGTCTTTTGTCAGACTTCCAAATGATGCTGGACCTCAGGCCCACTGAAGGTGCCTGCAAGTGAGCAGTGGCCCTGCTGCTGGGACGGGGTGGGGGCTGAGGGTGGTGTGGGGGGCGGCGGTGGTCAGAGTTGCTGTCCATGGTACAGGCCCTAGGCAGGCAGCTTTCAGGCTCTGGATAGCTCATATTTCAGCTCCCTTTGTCCCAAGGGCAGCCTCCCCAGTGCACTTCACCTTCTTTTCCCAAAGATGTAAAACACTACGTGGACTAGAGTGCTGAGGACCTGGCCACACTGCTGCATGTGCAGCCATCATCATGCTGCTACAGCCCTCTGGGTGGAGGTGGGGTTGTCAGTGGTATTGTAGGGATGTGTAAATGCAGGGGTCACTGGGCCCCAGGAAAGGATATAGTGTGGTGGTGGCTGGACTGTCAATATGGTACCATGCTGTAGCTTCTTGGATCTGGGGGTGGGGTCTGGGACCCAGGCTGAACCCCTTCTTTGGAACAATGCCATTATGTGGACTCTAGGCAGCTCCCTAAACTATCATCAGGGCCCTTGAGGGCAGAGGTGTCCTCCCATGGCTAGGATTGCAGGAGTCTGCGGTGGGAATGTGGACCATTGGAGATTTCTCACTAACCTTTTCCCCACACTGAGGAGAGTCTCTGGGCTGCCAGTCAACCCTGGCCAGATGGCTGCCTCACTTTCCTTTCCTTTCATACCTCAGATGTCCCTGTCACTTCCCTACTGAATTCCAGTGTTCTCTCCTGGACACCCTATTCAAGGTGTAATCATCTACTCAGGAGGTGAGTGCTGGGTCCTCTAGTCTGCCATCTTAAAGCCTCTCCCTTCAATAACTTTAAATAGCGTAAAGTTGTCCTGAGATCCAACATTTGAGGAACACCGTTCTGAGAATATTCTGTAAACTGAGAGCTTGTGAAGAAAATAATCAAGCCTGGAGGTTGGATGAGAGAAGAGGTTTGAGAAGGAGAACTGTGCTGAGAAATGAGAAGGGAAGTAGGAGCCAGACAGAGGGGGGTTTTGTTAGTCTTGTTAATTATTTGTTTACCTTTTTGTCTACAAAATGATTACCACTTTGAGTGCAAGGTTATGTTTTACTGTCTCATTTACCTTTATTATTTTTAACATATATAATACTATCAGGTCTGCAATAGCTGAGTTATTGTTTATTATGTAAAATCAATCTATGATATTTATGAAAGTTCAAAATTTTTTTTTCTAGCAGCCAGGGCTGCCTAAGAAGGACATAATATTTGTGGGTACATATTCAGCCAGACTCTCTTCTCAGAGAACTCATTCTTTAAAATTTTTTTAAATGCATATTATTGAAAGAGATTCGAAGTTCAAAGACTTTATTTCAAATTTATTGGTTATGACTAATAGATTGTTAATGATGTGAGAGTCTAATCAAGAGCATTGTGCACAGAAAGAACTCATAATTTTGTATAAGGGGATTGCGAAGCCTAGTGATGAGAACAGTATGTCATAAAAGTGAGCTGGCGATTGCCAGACACTTAACAAATAAAAAAATACGTATTTGCCATTTTAAATGGGAATATGTGCTGGTAGAAAAATAAAGCAGGAAAAGTGGATAGTATGAAAGTTGGAGGGTCACTTGTTTATTTACATTTATTAGGTTTTTTATTGGGTTTATTATCATTAGATTTATCAGGGAAGGCCCTACTGGTACAGTGACATTTAAACAGAGGCCTAAGGAAGTGAATGAATAATCACAGAAATAGCAGGTCTACATGCCAGAACAAGAATCCTTGTACCTTACGTACCTGAAAAATAATCTGTCTTTTTAAAAATGGGGATAGCTCAAAACTTCACAAAGGCTTCTAGGAGTGAAAGACTATATTTGCTTATTTCATTAAGGCCTCCCTAGATCTACGATCGGCCCAGTGTCAGTAGTGGGCTTTAACCCTCAGTTCACTCATGGTCTTAGCCCTAAACATCATCACTGGGACTCCTTGCAGGGAAAAGCCCAGGGTTCCTTACCCTTAAGACCACCTGAGTGCCATTTGCAGAAAATAGCAGCTCAAATACTAATCTGTACTTCAACCCCTGGTTTGAACTTGGCTTAACCAGGATGGTCCATTTGTACACTTTGCCTCTTTTTGCTTCTGAAGGCATCCTGAAAGAGTGAAAATATTGTAAGTTGTGAGGTTAGGCAGACCTGAGGCTGCATCTCATTTTTATCATTGATTGTGTGTGGTTTCAGGCAATCACTAAACTCGTCGGAGCCCTGCTGTTCTTCAGCTGGTAATAGTGGTTATATTTACTTTTAGAGTTTCAAAATCATTTGAGGGGCTGGTTAAAATATAGGTTGTTTGGACCATTCCCCAGGTTTTCTCATTTGGTATGTTTGAGGGTGGAGCCCAATAATTTGTATTTATGAAATAAAATACAATAAAAAATAAAATATTAATAAAATAAATTTTGCTAGATTATTCTGATGTTATTGCTCTGGAGACCACATTTTCAGAACTACTGATACAAACTGCATATATTAAAGAATATGATATATTTGTTACTACTATGTGCCATTCACCATTATGTAGACTTTATGTACATAAACTACCTATGAACATGCCTGGCTTTCCTCTACTACCAGGATGCTCAGTCCTCACAGACCAAGATGGTCAGTCCTCACTAGGTTGTGAGGAGTGAGCATTTGACATCAGTTAGGGCCCAGTATCAGCTTCCCTGCTCATTTGTCAGTGCTTACTGTTCACAGGGACCACTGAGAACAAAATTGGGAGCTAAGTTGGTTATGTGAGCCTCTGAACTGTAATAGGCTGACTCCTAAGATTCTTGTTAGTTCTTTTATATTCTCTGGCCTTCAGTTATCATATTTGTTTTCCTTATAATATAGATGTTTTTATAAATACATTTGGCTCCTAATGGAATTACCTTCCTAAAGGACATCAAACCACACACCTGTGCACATTTATCTATTGTTTCCAAGCAGTTGGCATCATTTTATATTAAATTGCTAATTGTTATTAATTACCTTGACATTTCTGGGAAGAGCATTAATCTTAGCAGAGTCATTTTGTATTTCAATAGGAGCATCACTTGCCTCCCATCAGAAGAATTTCTTTCTTGAGGGGTATTCATAAATGTGTCATTTATTGTAAATCACCACTTATAGGAATGAAATCCAACATCTGGAAGAACATTGGTAAGGTCAAAGATGTCAGGACTAATTTCATCCTCCTAATATTTAGATCAATCACTCTGTTCCCACACGGTACCACTATAAGGAAGAGAGTTGTTAGAAGAAGAATTAAATATTCTAGTATTGGAGAAATAAACAGGTATCGATGCTGTCAATAATAATAGCAATAAAAATTGCTAAGAGGTATTGACTCTTGCTATGTGCCTGATAATATTAGTGTTTTACATGTACAATCACTTTTAAACTTTATTATATATTAATGAAATGAGTATTACTATTAATTCCATATTACAGATGAGGGAACTGAGGCTTAGTTTACATAACTTGTTCAGGATGGATCAGCTTACAAATAAAAAGACTGGAGCTTGAATCCACATCAGCTCGATGACAAAATCTGAATTAGGAACAAATAAGACATAGTCCCTGCTACGAAAAAAAATTGGAGTTTCAATAAAGGAGGTGGCAGACACATGGTAATGTGCAAGGCTGATTATAAGATTGGTATGGTATTCAAAAAACTAGGGAAAATTTGAAACCAAGAGAGAAGCTGGGAAAATCCAGGATTTGAGCAGAGGCAGTTAGGTATAGTGTTTATAGCCCATGCTTTGTATTCAAAGCTGGAGTCACAACTCTGAGTCCTCTCTTATAAATTACCTGAGAAATGGTACTTGAATGTGTCTTGATTTCAGTGTCTAAAAATGTAAATGGATGATATTATATGTTATATACTGTGTAGTGAGGAATAGATCAAATAGCATTTTTAGTACAATGGCTGATACGTAATGACTGTTGTGTAAAGGATAGCTACTATTTGAGCAGGCTAACAATGGATAGAACAAATGTGATAGATATAGCACTAAGAAAATTCCAAGAGGGTGTATCTTGAACAGTATGATCAAGGTATAGACTGCCATGCATGTTTGAGGTGGATTGCCCAGAGTGAATGGACTCTAGAGTGCATTGGGGTATATAGGAAGAAGTATGTTGAAAGAATGATAGTGACCAGCTTGGAAGGAATCTGTATGTTAGGCAAGAGAACTTGGATTTTATTCCATAGATAGAAGTGAACGATTACCTAAGGTTGATGTATTATAAATAGTTATACACTCTCAGAATGTATGGCCAAATATAATGCATAGATTTTTGCAGAGAAAACTCAGAGAGAGAAATTAGTTAGAACACTCCTCCAGTAAAATTCAGGAGAAAGGAAACTGAGTCACCAAGGTAATTGAAATGAAGGCAGTGGTGGTAGGAGCAGAAAGCCTGGAAAAAGTGTTGTAACATTTGGTGAACTGATTGGAAGTGGAGCATTGTGAGTAGGAAGGAGGCAAAGATGGCTGAGATTTGGTATGCAAGTGCTGAGCTTTTCTTAGAGAAGAACACATTCCTTTAGAATGAAATTGTGTTCACATAACCTTTTTAATGGAATAGCGATAACATTTTATAATAGCTTCCACTGAATGCTTACAATGTGCTAGTTCTTCACACACTATCATATTTTCTCCTTATAAATACCTGTCAAAGTTGATAAGACTTGTCTGATTTTAGAAATGAGAAAACTGAGTGGTCCAATCATTTACTCAAGAACACACAATAGCAAAGTTTGGGTGTAGTCTAGAATTACTTGACTTGGAGCCCAATGCTCTTTCTATTATTCCATTGTGAATCTCAAGAAGAAACTGTAACATTTTAGAAGTAAGTGATTCTCTCCAGGTCTGAGTGAATGTGTCAAGATAATCCTGAGGACAAAAAAGTGAGCTGTAATTTATAATGGCCTTTCCAGTTTAAGTTCCCCCAAAGTATAATTGACATGATTTTAATAATAACTCCCATACTTATATATTACTTTACAATTTAAAAGATTATTTACATTTATAATCACTATGCATTCTTACACCAGTCCTATAAGGTCAGCAAGGCAGGTGCTATTATCAACATTTTACAGGTGATAATAATAGGGCTTGTAGACAGATAACAGATGACATCCAAGGTCACACATTCAGAAAATGGTAATGTTAGACCCATATACCAATCTCCAAACCACCTGCAGTGGTGTGTCCTATGCCTCAAGTAATTGTAAATAAAAGGGAGCAACTTACTTTGCCATAAAACGTTTGGCTAAAAAAATTGAATTAATGACAGAAAACATAGATATGTTCATGAATAGCATTTTAACAGCATGCTGAAGGGGGAAGCATGAATTAAGACATGTTATTTTCTTTCTGCATTATAGTAGTCAGACTCTCATTAAAAACATTCTTGGTACCATTGTTTACTCTCCTTTTATAAATACTATACCTATTTCAGAGAGATTTCCATTTCCCAATAAAGATAGGGTGACAAGATTGAATTTACACTTTGGCTTGAAACAACTAAAACACTTTCAAAACACTGGGCATCAGACAAAGAAGGATAGTGATATCTGAGAAGCAAAAAATGAGATGAGCCTTAGTATTGCCCTAGCTTAATGCCTTGAGATAGTTGTTAGTCTGCAGGGTAGGGAGAGGGAACTCAGGCAGAGTCCGGGCAACTCCCTGAGTTGAGGAGATGGAAATGAAATTGTAAGTTTGTAGGATAGAATATGGAGGAGGTGAAAGCTGAGAGAGAAATCCAGATGTCTTAGAGGGTAATCCTTTAAGAACACTTGAGAATTCAGTTGAGTACTGATTAATGCATAAGTGGGAGAAAAATACGTAAACCTGGACAGGAATGAGTTAAAAGATTGACGGGAGCAGTATCTGGCACTAAAGAAGGCCAGTAATAGTTCCAGCTCCCACCAGTCAGAATGGAAAAACTCAAGATTCATTGGACACTGAGTAGAGTATGCAAAAGAGACTTAGCTCAATAGAAGGGAGTAATTAGCCATAGAATTATTACTCTTCTAGTCCTACCTAAAAAATAATAATTGCAAGATTTAAAAGAATAAAATTATTTACAAGTTAATCAACTTTGTTCTAGAATGAAGCTCAACAGCATTTATGTGAATATAAAAAATATCAAACATCAAAAAGGCAAACATTTGGTGTCCAATTAAAGATTACCACTCATGCAAAGAAGCAGGAAAATAAAATCTTTCATTAGTACTTAAATCAATCAGAATTGACACAGATATCAGAATTAACAGATAAGGGTGCTCGAAGAGTTTTTATAATTATATTTCATATGCTGAAAAAGTTACAGGCATGAAAGATAAAAGTGACCAAATTGAACTTCTAGTGATGGGAACTACAATGTCTGAGATGGAATATCCATGGATAGGATTAATGGCAGATTAAATGTTGCAGAAGAAAAGATTTGTGAACTGGAAGACAGCAATAAAACTATGCAAAATAAAACAATGAGAACAGGTACTAATGAAAGCAAATAAGCAGGGTATCAGTTAGCTGTTGGACAACATCAAGTGGCCTAATATACGTGTAATTAGAGTGCCTGAAGGAGGGGCAAAGAAATATTTGAAGATATGATGGCTCCAAATTATAAATCAATTAAGTGCAAAAAGATCAATAAACCCCATGCACAAGAAATATTAAGAAAAAATGACACCAAGCCACATCATAATCAAATTGATCAAAACCAGTAATGAAAAGTCTTAAAACAGCTAGGGAAAAGAAGAGGAAATAATTGAGTACAAAGGAACAAAGATAAAGATGAGTAAAAGCAAATATTTCCAAAACAAAGATGAAATAGTCTTTTTCTGATTTACGAAAACTGAAAAAAAAAAATCAGTACCAGTAGACTCCTATTATAAAAAATATTAAAACAAGTCCTTCAGGTAGAAAGAAAATGATGCCAGATAGAAATACAAAACTATGCAAAGGAAAAAAATAACACTGGTAAAGGTAACTACACAGGTAAATTGATAAGATTTATTTCTTACTTAAAATTTGTAAACAATAAATATCTGTCAAACAAAAATAATAACAAGGCAGTGGGGAACTTATAACACAGATAAAAGTGAAATGTGTGACATTTACAATGACAAAAAAAAGGCCAGGAGGTGAAAAGTCAAAGAATACTATTGTAAGGTCTTATACTGTGTGTGAATTGGTATAATTTCACTTGAAGGTACTCTATGAAAGATAAAGATGTGTACCATAAATCCTAAAGCAACCACTAAAATAATAAACAACTGTAGCTAATAAACCAATATTTTAAATATTAATGCTCTTAATAAAACAGCTTTAAAATGCATGAAGCAAGAACTGATGGAATTGTAAAGCAATTTTCCAAAATCCACAATTATAGACCGAGATTTATATAACCATCTCTCAAGTAGAGAGAACATCAGTAAGGATATTAAAGATTGGAACGTTATCAACCAACTTGGTGCAGTTGATAATAGTAGAACTTAACATCCAACAGCAATAGAATGTACATTATTTCCTCTTTCTTTTTTTTTTTTGAGACAAAGTCTGGCTCTGTTGCACTGGCTAGAGTGCTATGGTATCAGCCTAACTCACTGCATCACTGCAACCTCAAACTCCTGGGCTCAAGTGATCCTCCTACCTCAGCCTCCTGAATACAGGCGCATGCCACCACACAGGCTAATTTTTTCTATTTTTAGTAGAGACAGGATCTCGCTTTTTCTCAGGCTGGCCTCAAACTCCTGACCTCAAGCAATCCTCCCGCCCCAGCCTCCCAGAGTGCTAAGATTATAGGCGTTAGCCCATTGCAACCAGCCAGAATACACATCATTTCTAAGTACACATCGAAATGTAGAAATTTCCCAAAATGGATCATATACTAGGCTATAAAACAAGTCTCAATAAATTTTAAATGATTCATATCATAAAAGTATGTTATCTGACTACAGTGGAATTAAATTAAAACTCAAAAATGGGCAGCTCTCTGGAAAATCCGCTGGTATTTGGTAACTAAATAACACATGTCTATATAACCAATGGGTCAAAGAAGAAATCAAAATGGAAATGAGAAAGTGTTTTGAATTAAATAGAAACGAAAACAATAATATCATAATTTGGGGGAGGTGTCAATGCAGTATGGGAGCAATATCCAACAATATCAGTAAAGAAAAAAGGTCTCAAATAAATGACCTCACCTTAAGAAATTAGAAAAGAAGATCCAAAGTAAGTAATAAAAAAGAAATAATAAAGACCAGAGAAGAAATCAATAAAAAAAAAAAAGAAAAAGAAACAGAAAAAGTTAATTAAATTAATAGATTATTTTAGGGGATAAATAAAATTGCTTACACTCTAGCCAGAATGACAAAGAAAAAAGAGAGGTAAATAAATTACTAAAATAAGAAAAGAAAAAGAAATAATTACATATATAAATATATTAAATGTTAATAAGGGAAAATTATCCACAACTCTATGCCAATAATTTCAACAACTTATAATGAAATGAAAAGTTCCTTAAAAGATATAACATACCAAAGCTCACTCAAGTAGAATGGTTTCAAAGAAAATTCCAATATCCATTAGATTAATTCATAATTAAAATCCTTCCTACAAAGGGACTTCCATACACAAATAGCTTCTTTAGCGGATTCTATTAAAGCCTTAAGAAAGAAATTTATGCTAAGTCTGCATAAACTACTACAGAAAATTGGAAAGGAATAAAATCATCACAAAAAATTCCCTGACACTTATATTAATATTAATCCATTACACAAGCCAGAGATATTACATGAAAGGAAACTACAGATTCTGTACAAAATCTCAGCAAATTAAATCCAACAATACAAGAAAAAGGATCTTACACTATGACAAAGTGGGCTTATTCTAAAATTCAGAGTGAATTTAACATTTGAAAATCAAATAATGTAGTTCACCAAATTAATACAAAAAAGAAAAATTACATATAATCAATACAATAAATGCAGAAAAATTATTTGACAAAATCCAACATCCATTTCTGTTAAAACTCTTATGTAATTAACTAGAAATTGAAAGGTAATACCTCAATTTGCTAATGGTCAGCTTCGAAAACTAATAGTTAACATCAAACTTGATGGAGAAAATCGGAATGTTTTCCCCTGGGATCAGGAATAAGACCAGAATGTATGCTCTTACTATTTCCTTTCAACACTTCCGTGGAAGTTCTAGCCATTATAATAAGGAAAGTTTAAAAAGGCATCCAAATTGAAAAGGAAGAGGAAAAAATTGTCTATTCACAAGTGAAACAATTATCTAGGTAGAAAATCCCGTATAATCTATAATAACCTACTCGATCTAAATATTGAGTTTAGCAAGGTTGCAGGATACAAAGTCAGCATTAAAAACTCTTAATAGTAGCAGCAAATATGAAACATTTATGATTAAACGTACCAACAGATACAAAAGAACTGTACGTTAAAACCTATGAAACCTTGCTATGCTAAATAAGACGTAAGTTAAACAAGAGCTATATTGTGTGCATGAGAAGCTTTTCAAAAGAAGATAGACATATGAAAGCATGCTCAATGTCTCTAATCATCAAGGAAATGCAAATAAAAACCACAATGAGATATCACCTAATTTCAGTGTGAATGGATTTTTTTTTTTATTTCAGGGTATTACGAGGGCACAAACATTATGGTTACATTTTATATCTTTGCCTCACCCAAGCAAGGGTTAAAGGCATGCCCTTCCCGCCTACAATGCTCCCCGTGTCCGTTAGTTGTGGGTTTACGCCTCCCCGCCGGAATCCCCCTAATCCCTGGACAGTGTTACTGCCATGTGATCACCCTAGTGTTGATCAGTTAATACCAATTTGATGGCGAGTACAAGTGGAGCCCATTCTACTGATCTTGTGGTGCCTCATTCTGGATAATGGGCTTAAGTTTAATCCAGGAAAGTATAAGAGGTTCTATATCACTGTCGTTTCTTATGATTGAGTAACATTCCATTGTATACATATACCAAATTTTAATAATCCACTCATGGATTGAAGGGCACTTGGGTTGTTTCCACATCCTTGCAATAGTGAATTGTACTCCCATAAACATTTGAGTACAGATGTCTTTATCATAGAATGTTTTTTGCTCTTTTGGGTAGATGCCTAATAGTGCTATTGCTAGATCGAATGGTATTTCTATTTTTAGCTCTTTGAGGTATCTCCAAATTCTTTTCCACAGAGGTTGCACTAATTTGCAGTCCCACCAGCAGTGTAAGAGTATTCCTGTCTCTCCGTATCCTCGCCAGCATTTGATGTTTTGGGATTTTTTGATAGAGGCCGATCTCACTGGGGTTAGGTGATATCTCATTGTGGTTTTGATTTGCATTTCTCTAATGATTAGAAATGTTGAGCATTTTTTATATGTTTGCTGGCCATTCTCCTGTCTTCTTTTGAAAAGTTTCTGTTCATTTCCTTTGCCCATTTGTTGATGGGGTTGTTTGATTTTTCCTTGTTGATTTTTTTGAGTTCTAGATAGATTTTGGTTATCAGCCCTTTATCAGATGTCTAGAGAGCAAATATTTTCTCCCATTCTGTGGGTGTCTATTCACTCTAATGATAGTTTCCTTGGCAGTACAGAAGCTTTTTAATTTGATTAGATCCCATTTATTTATTTTTGTTGCTGCAGTGATTGCTTTGGGGTTCTTCAAGAGTTCCTTGCCTAGGACGATGTCTGAAAGGGTCTTCCCAACATCTTCTTTTAGAATTCTTAAGGTTTCATGCCTTAGGTTTAAGTCTGTTATCCATCTTGAATTGATTTTTGTGAGAGGTGAGAGGTGAGGATCCAGTTTCATTCTTCTGCATGTAGCCATCCAGTTTTCCCAGCACCATTTATTGAAAAGAGATTCTTTTCCCCAGTGTATATTTTTTTCAGCTTTGTCAAAGATTAGATTACCGTATGCGGATGGTTTCGTCTCTGGATTCTCAGTCCTGTTCCAGAGGTCAATATCTCTGTTCTTGTGCCAGTACCATGCTGCTTTGGTTACTATAGACTTGTAGTACAGCTTGAAGTCTGAGTCTTCTTCATAAGTTCTTTACCTAGTCCAATGTCTAAAAGAGTCTTCCCCACATTTTCTTCTGGAATTCTTCATGCCTTAGGTTTAAGTCTGTTATCCAATGTGAGTTGATTTTTGCGAGAGGTGAGAGGTGAGGATCCAGTTTCAATCTTCTGCATGTGGATATCCAGTTTTCCCAGTACCACTTATTGAATAGAGATTGTTTTCCCCAATGTATACTTTTGTCTGCTTTGTTGAAGATCAGATGACAATATGAGGATGGCTTTATATCTGGGATCTCCATCCTATTCCAAAGGTCTATATCTCCATTCTTGTGCCAGTACCATGCTGTTTTGAGTACTATAGCCTTGTAGTAAAGATTGAAGTCTGGCGGACTGATGCCTCCCAATTTGTTCTTTTTGCTTAAGATTATTTTGGCTATACTGGGTCTTCTCTGGTTCCAGACGAAGCATAGAATTATTTTTTCTAAATCTGTAAAGAATGATGGTGGAATTGTGATAGGGATTGCATTAATTCTGTAGATCACTTTAAGTAGAGTGGACATTTTAACAATATTGATTCTACCAATCCACGAGCATGATAGGGTTTTCCATCTGTGCACATCTACGGTTTCTTTTCTCAGTGTTTACTAGTTTTCCCTATAAATATCTCTCACCTTCTTCATTAAATATATTCCTAAATATTTAATTTTCTTTGATGCTATTGTGAAAGGTATTGCATCTCTGATTTGATTTTCAGCTTCACTGTTATTGGCGTATATGAATGCCACTGATTTGTGTGCATTAATTTTGTATCCTGAGACTTGACTCGATTCATTTATCAATTCCAGGAGTCTCTTGGTTGAATCCGTGGGATTTTCTAGGTATGATAGCATATCATCAGCAAAGAGTGAGAGTTTGACCTCTTCTGCCCCCATTCGGACATGCTTAATTCCCTTCTCTTGTCTGATTGCTCTGGCAAGGACTTAAACTTCTGCACTTGAATGTTTATAGCAACACAATTCATGATTGCAAAGATGTGGAAACAACTGAAATGCCCATCAATACAGGAGTGGATTAATAAAATGCAATATATGTATACCATGGAATACTACTCAACTACAAAAAACAACAGTGATCTAGCACCTCTTATTTTATCTTGGATAGAGATTAAGCCCATCCTTCAAAGTGAGGTATCACAAGGATGGAAAAACATGCACCGCATGTACTCGCCATCAAACTGGTACTAAGTTATCAACACTAAGGTGCTCACTTGGTGGTAATACTCACTGGGTGCCAGTCAGGTGGGGAGGTGGAAGGGGGTAGGTAAAGGGGGTGGGGGGGTAAACCCACAGCTAATGGAAACAGGACATATCGTATAGGGGAAGGACATGCTTGCAGCCCTGGCTTGAGCGAGGCAAATGCATTTCATGTAACCAAAATGTTTGTACCCCCATAACATCCTGAATTTAAAAAAAAAGTATTAAAAGAAAAAGTATAAGGCATATCCAGGTACTCAATAGTTAGCCAAAGAAATAAAATAGTACCAATATAAAAAAAAATTCTA
The DNA here is from genome assembly GCA_004363605.1 of Indri indri. Lineage (NCBI taxonomy): Eukaryota > Metazoa > Chordata > Mammalia > Primates > Indriidae > Indri > Indri indri. The sequence goes on from RJWJ010012285.1 coordinate 16,706, forward strand.
GTATTTTTGCTTTTTTTTTAATAAATTTTACACTGATACTAAATTTCATGTCATGTGAAAATACAGAGGACCTAGCATAGTCAAAACAACTTTGAAGAAATATAACTAACACTACTCAATTTCCATATCAATTTTAAAGCAGCAGTAGTCAAGACACCATGGTATTGGTATAAACTCAGACCCATAAAACAAAATAGATTGTCCTGAAATAGACCCTTACCTATATGGATAACTTATTTTCAAGGAAATTTTTGGCAACAATAGTATGTTCATTATATTGACTGTGATTATGGTTTCTTGTCAAATTTATCAAATTGTACAAATTAATTATGCATAGCTTATTTTACGTCAATTATACTTCAATAAAGCTCTTACAGTGTATCTCCCTTTGTTCATAAGGAAGCTAACATACACATTTGATTCATTTCTGCATCTTTCCTTTTCTCTTTGCTTCTCCTTCCATGCAGGCCTCTTTCATTCCTTTCTGCCCTTCAGGCATTCACCCTTCACATATTTCTTCCCTCCTTCCCGAATCTTCTCTTCTTTATTCCAAAAAAAATCCTTCTGAAAAGTTGAAGAAAAGCCAAGGTTTTATCTGATTGCCTGCCTGTTGTTACTACGGGATACTTAGGGCTAGTGTGGTTACATGTAATGAGCAAAGTCTTTGAGATTGGAAGGGAATATGTTCAATTCTCTGATTTATCTCTTTGAAACTCTGTGATTTGGAATAAGTCACTTACTCTCCCTTAACCTTAATTTCTCATCTGCAAAACCATGATTATTACAGCTTCTTTGTAAAAATAATATATGGATTAAATTTAGATAATACATAATTTGAAGCAAGACTTTTTATCACTTCAGGCCTCAATTTCCTAATCTAAAAAATAAAGGAAAAATCATAGCTATTCTCTTAAGTATAATATAGGGATTAAAGTTAGATAATGGATGCTAACGTTTCTGGCTCTTAATACTGAACATGATAATTTCCCTTCCCCATCATAAGAAAGGGTCTTTTCATTGCTCCTTTTTGCATAAGGTAGAATTATGCTTCTAATGATGTTAAAGTTGAAATACACCTTAGAAATAATATAGTTTCAAAGCTTTTATTTACACTATGGTAGAATACTGATGTCCAAAAACACTGAAAGGAAACTGGATAATTCACGTCTGCCTGGAAGTTGTGTGGCTCTCAAACCACTGTATTTTTGTTTCATGAATTGTAAAAGATTAAGTAGAAACTTCCTTGGTCCTGTGACAGTTTAACTGTCCTCTCTGATTCTCCTGGGAAGCTGATGATCACAAATTCTAGGCTTACTTCATTACTGTTGCTTGCTACGAGAAGACAGTTCTGTCTCCCCTGATGCCCTTTTCCAGTCTGATTGGAAAGTAATGAGGCCCAACTGGAAGCCCCAAGTTTTTCCTCAGTCATTGTAACTTTTTATTTATGCCTTTTCTTTAGCTGACTTCTGTCAATAGAAATCAAGTTCAGAGTCATCCTTTCCAAGCAGCCCAGCCAAGTTCTGCATTTTTAAAAACATCATTTCACCAAACATTGAATAGATTTCTGATTGGGCTGAATAAATTGTCAGAATAAAGTTGAAATATGTCACAATCTGATAAAACAAGCTGGGGTACTCACAGAGGGAGAAAAATGAATTTGCTTCCTAGAAGGGCCCAGGGTGGATCTGTAGAGGGGGCAAACACTGGTCTCATTTCTCCTTGAAGTAGGATTTTTATAGCCCACTGGGGTCCCTCACTAATTAGAGTCACACAGGCATTTTGAGCTCTGCATAGTCTGAAGGAAGTACATCAGCTTTCCCTTGAAACATGTTCTTCCTGGTTGTCTCATCACCACTATAGCAAATCCTGTAAACATGGAAAGGAGAGATGTCAAAGTCTGACTGGGAAAATACAAGGGAGGAAAATATGGAAGGGAAAAGCTAAAGTAAAGTGTCTTTGACAAAGTAAGACTGGTCAAGGATTTGACTGTTACGATCTCCTTTAACAGTCAAACAAACCTCTGAGAGATCATCATCCCTATTCCATAGATGAGGAAACCAAGCCTTAGAGAACTGTGATAAATTGCAGAAAGGCACAGATCTGCTAAGAATGGAATTAATTTACCTTATAGTTCATAAATTACCATATAAACATATATACTTTTTGTGAAATATATACTTATTTATATGCATATTTGGAAAAACAGTTAATACTGTGAATAGAAAATTAGCATAGAACTGTTATATTTAAACTATGTCTTTATAAATATGATCGTTGTAATATATTTACCACATTACCAACTTGACTAAATCATTTTTACCAACTTAATATTCTACCAGCTCAGTTTAACTGTTCTCAATTCCCATCATTTTTCCTAACTTTAGATTTCTAATTGCTTAAAAAATCAAAACAATACCAAATAAAGCTCAGTATAGGGACTAGCATGGAGGACTTTAATGCAAGATTGCCACTACAACCTTGGCTGGCTCCTACCTACAAGTAGTACCTGCTGGACTTGAGGCTGGCCCACACGGCCCAGTGCAACCACCACTAACATGAACACACAGAACTTGGGACCCAGAACAGTATCTCCCCACTGCTACCACCATCATGCATGCCATTCTAGCCACCCAGGGGCTCTAGAGTCTGCCACCTGTCCAGTAGACTTCAACTACAACTGGCATCCCAGAAAGTCACCTAGAGGTACAAGAATTAGCCTACCTGGAACCACCAAAACAGGTGCCACTGTATGCTGACCCAGGTCACTGAGATAGACATGCTTAGCCCACCATCATTACTGATGATGGACCCATGTGGCATTCCAGTTCCCAGCACAACTTCACCACAGCCTCCACCAATAACTATACCCCAATACACCAAGAAAACAACACAGCCCACTAATGCTGTTTATAGTCAAAGAAATCATACAGAGACTTAACTAACGCAGGCACCCAGAAGCAAAGCCAAAGGGCCCTACCCAAACAAAATTATAGTCACAACCTCAGGAAAAATCCCTTCCCCAACCTGAAAGTATATTAAAAAATAGAAAGAAGCAACTGTGTCACCACATGTGCAGAAATCAATGTAAAAGTACAGGAAACATGAAAAAACAATGCAATATGACATCCCCAAAGGAAGACAAATAATTCTCCAGTAATAGATGTTAATCAAAAATAAATTCTCAAAATCTGGGATAAATTATTCAAAATATTGATTTTAGATGAAGCTCAATGAGATGCAGGAGAAATCTGAAACCCAATACAAAGAACCAGGAAAAACAATTCAGGATATGATTGAGAAATTTACCACAGAGATAGATATTTTTAAGAAAAACACAGAAATTCTGGAACTGAAGAATTAATTGAAGGACATACAAAACACATTTGAAATCTTCTAGTAGACTAGACCAAGCAGAAGAAACAATTTCAGAACATAAAGACAAGTCTATAGAAATAACCCAGTCAGATAAAAATAAATAAAAAAAGAATAAAAAGGAACGAATAAAGCCTTCAAGATGTTTGGGCCAACATACAGTGAGTGAATTTAAGAATTATCAGTATCCCCAAGGGCAAAAAGAAGTGCAAAAGTTTGAAAAGATATTTAATAAAATAATAAGGTAATACACCATGATCAAAATCAAGTGGGTTTTATACAAGGGTACAAGGATTGTTCAACATTAACAAATTATTAAATGTACTACATCGTGTAAACAAAATCAAGGACAAAAACCATATGATCTTCTCAATAGACATAGTAAAAGCATTTGATAAAATTCAGCATCCCTTCAGCGATAAAACTTCCAACAAAATTAGACATAAAAGGAACATAATTCAAAATAATAAAGGTCATATATGACAAATCCACAGCCAACATCATATGGAATCAGGAAATGTTAAAAACATTCCTCCTAAAACTGGAACAAGACAAGAATACCATTTTCACCACTCCTATTCAACATAGTATTGGAAGCCCTAGCCAGAGCAATCAGGCAAAATAAATAAATAAAAGACATCAAAATTGGAAAAGAGAAAGTAAAATTATCCCTGTTTACTAATGACTTGATTTTATATCTAGAAAAATCTAAAAACTCCATGAAAAAATTCTTAGATTTGATAAATTAATTTAGTAAAGTTCCAGGATACAAAATCAGTAGCATTTTTTTACATCAATGACAATCTAGCTCAGAAAAAAATCAAGAAGGCAATCCCATTTACAATAGCTTCAAAAAAGAAAATATCTAAGAATAAATTTAACCAAGAAAGTAAAAGGTCTCTACAATGAAAATCATAAAACATTAATCAAAGAAATTATAGATTACACAAAGAAATGAAAAAACATATCATGCTCAATGATCAGAAGGGAGAATTCACATTGTTAAATGACCATACTGTCCAAGGACATCTACAAACTCAAAGAAATCTCTATCAAAATGTCATCTTCATTTTTCACCGAACTAGAAAAAGAAAAAAACCTAAAGTTCATATGAAATTAAAGAAGAGCCCAAACACCCAAAGAAAGCCTGAGAAAAAAGAACATAGCTGGAGTCATCCACCCTACCTGACTTCAAATTGCACTGCAAGGCTATAATAACCAAAACAGCATGGTACTGGAATGAAAACAGACACATCATTCAATGGAAGAGAATAGAGAACTCGGAAATAAAGCCACATAGTTATAGCCATCTGATCTTTGACAAAGTCAACAAGAACAGACATTGGGAAAATACCATCTTCAATAAATGGTACTGGGAAAATTGGATGACCATATGCAGAAGAATGAAACTGGACCCCTATCTCTTGCCATATACAAAAATAAACTCAAAATAGATTAAGGATTTAAACGTAAGACCCAAAACTATAAAAGTACTAGAAGAAAACCTAGGAAATACTCTTATACATTGGCCTAGGCAAGAATTTATGACAAAGAACCCAAAAGCAAGTGCAAGAAAAATAGATAAATGAAATTCAATTAAACTAAGAAGTTTCTGCACAGCAAAAAAAATAGTCATCAGAGTGAACAGACAGCCTGAAAACTGGGAGAAAGTATTTGCAACCTATTAATCTGACAAAGGACAAATACCCAGAATATATAAGGAACTCTAACAACTCAACAACAACAACATGAATAATAACATTAAAATGTGGGCAAAGGACGTGAATAGACATTTTTGAAAAGGAGACTTACAAATGGCCAACAATTATATGAAAAAATGTTTAACATCACTAATCATTATAGAAATGAAATTTAAATCACAATTAGATATCATCTTACCCCAGTCAGAATTGCTATTATTAAAAAGACAAAAATAACAGGTGCTGGTGAAGATAGGGAGAAAACGGAACTCTTATATTCTGTTGGCGAAAATGCTCAAAGAACTGGAAATAGAACTACCATTCAATCCAGCAATTCCACTGCTTGATATCTACCCGAAAGAAAAGAACTCAATAGATCAAAAAGATACCTGCACTTGTATCTTTATTGCAGCACTATTAATAAGAGTAAAGATATGGAATCAATGTAAGTGTTCATGAACAGATGGATGAATAAAGAAAATATGGTATGTAAACACAAGGGAATGCTATTCAGCCATAAAAAAAGAATGAAATCATGCCTTTTGCTACAACATGGATGGAACTGGATGGAGGTCATTATCTTAAAGTGAAATAAGCCAGGCACAGAAATTCAAATATTGCATGTTTTCATTCATAAGTAGGTGCTAAAAATGTGTACACATGTAAATAGTGGATTGATAGACAATGGAGACACAGAAGGGTGATGCGGTGGGACAGGGGTGGATGATGAGGAATTAGTAATAAGCACACTGTACGCTATTCAGGTAATGGATACCCTAAGAGCCCTGGCTTGACCACTACACGATGTATACATGTAACTAAATGGCACATGTACACCATAAATTTGTTAAAATTTAAGAAAATGAAAATTTGTATTACTTGAGGTAACCAACATTTATATAGTACTTTATAGATTATCAAGACTGTTTTTTTCTAGATGGCTTCATTTATCCTAACAAAAAATGCTATCTATGAGAAAATATATTTAATCCATCTTTTTAAAAAAAACATCAGAATTTGAAGCATGAAAAAATGTGCATTGTAATATAGATGCTGACCCTTACTATTGAAATTAGAAATGGAGGCTTAGAGAGTATCTTCTTAGTCTCTCGGCCAACAGTTGGCTGAGTAGGTTCAGACACCTATTCACTTTTGTCTGTCTCTACTTCATGATCTTTCTGCTAACATTTTGCCTCCCATAAGGTAATCAATTGACTCATCTCAGTTATTAAAAAGTAACGTGGGATACATTCAGCATGGAATCCTTTCATTCTTGGAACTGTTCTTCCCTCTTAAATTTAGCTGATATTGGTGGCTGATGCATTTCAATTATGATCAACATTTGTGATAAGGATGTGATAAGGCTGCAAAACTGACCACAAATTATACTTCCCCCTCCATGTCCTTTGGTCATGGTCCTTCCTTACTGACACAGGGAATGGCCTTGTGACTTCTTTGTCTGGTGGGACATTGGTAAATGGCTAGAAAAAACAAAGGCTTAAACACGGGGAGCATTGTAGAGGGGAAGGGAATGCCTCTAACCCTCGCTTGGGTGATGCAAAGACATGAAATGTAACCGTATTGTTTGTACCCTCATAATACCCTGAAATAAAAAAAAAAAAAAAAAAAAAAAAAGCTCTTATACGTGAGGACTTGTGGAACCCCTGCTAATACCACTATGTGAAGAAGACTGACTAGCCTGGTAAAATACAAAACATTATGTGTCCCAGGGGCCTTTCATCCTGGCTGAGTGACTCAATGCCAGACTGGGGTGAGGTCATTCTACATCATCTAACCACCAGCCGACTGCCAGTTGACTTGAAATAGATGAGCAAGCCCAGAAGAAATCTGCCAAGCCAGCCCAGACTAGAAGAACTGCCCAGATGTCCCAAAGAATCATGAGTTGCTTAAGTGGGAGTCTTTTAAGAAACTCAATTTCAGTGTGTTTCACATCAAAAGTTAATTAATGCAAAAGGTCTCTACTTTCATCCCAGCAGACATTGGCTATTAAAAAGCAGCTGTGTTTTGAAGCTTTCTCAAGCTTGATGCACAGGCTAAATGAGCCTGCTGGTCTTCTCCCTCTAGCAGATTCTTAGAATTCCTCATATAGAACATAAATCTACAGATTTTAGCCCTTGTCTATTTTCAATTTCACTGCAACCTAGAGTACTCTACATTGATTTAAACCTTGGTACAATACCTTTAGTTGTTTATTTTATAGTAGTATGGTACGGTTCTTAGCATGTTGCCTTAAAACCCATAACTTCAAAGTAGGGCATATATATAATAATACAGATTCAGCTATATGAACAAATTGCTTTTTTATGTTTATGTTTTCATGTGGAAATATCTGAATATGTTTTGATAATGTATGCAAATTTGTTTGAGATTATGTCTCAAAATTTATTTTTCATTCTGTTTATCCATTTGCATGAGTACTGAAGGGTGCCTCAAACAAACAAAAAGTCATGGCTTAGTAAAGTTGCTACTTGGGCAACTCAATATAGCTTGCTTTGGGATAAGTTTATGCAGTTATTTATGTTTTCCTCAACCACATAGAGCAAACTAGCTAATATGTTTTGCATTTATATTCAAGTACAGACTCAGGTATTCATTCTCAAAAAAGTTCAGAACAAAACATGTTATTGGCAGCATAGCACTGTGGTTAAGAACATGAGACTGTCTAGGATCGAGGTACTACCACCACGTCCCTGGATATTAGTATCTGTAACTATCTCAGCAATTTGTGAGTGTTAAATGAGACAATGATTACAAGGCATGAACCTAGTATAGCGTAAATTCTCAGTAGTGCATTAATTAGATTCATTTATTTATTCCAGTTGAGGGAAAGTAAATCAGTGGAAATGATTATCTTAAGCACTCTTTCATTAATAATCTCAATTCCTCTTCATCTCACCTGTTAGACGAAACTCCAGTTTTTGCTTATTTTATAATCTGTAATCCCAGCCAGATACCTGGCTCTTCCTATGGACTGATCATTGTGATGTAGAGATTAGCACTATAGGCTCTGAAGTTGGATGCTTGGGTTTAAATATTGATGCAAACACTGATTTGCTACACAACTGTGGGCAAATTAATTTAAATATCTATGACACAATTTCTTCATCCAAAAAGTGAACTAATACTATGTTTTTCATACTACTGTTTTAAGAAGTAGATAAAAATAAAAATTCTAACTGCTAAAACCAGTGTTTGACACATAGTAAGTACTGGTGAGTTACTATGAATGTGATTACACTCAGATTGCTAAGTGCTGCTGATAAAATCAACTACAATACCATCATGCACCACATAACAATGTTACGGTCAACAACAGACCAAATATATGATGGTGGTCCCATAAGATTATAACACTTTGTTTTTACTGTACCTTTTATATGTTTAGATATGCTTAGATACACAAACACTTAACACTGTATTACAGTTGCCTACAGTATTCAATACAGTCACATGCTATCCAGTTTTGAGCCTAGGAGCAATAGGCTACACTATATAGCCTAAGTGTGTAGTATGCCATACCTACGGGGTTTGTGCAAGTACATTCTGTGTGACATTTGCACAATGATAAAATCACCTGACAACACATTTCTCAGAACATATCCCCGTCATTAAGCTATGAATGACTGTATATACTGGAGCTACTGCAAAGCCATGCCTTCCAAATTCAGCTGGATTGTAGATTCTTCTAATTTTACTTAATTCTTTCTCTAATTTTTTCAAATATTAATCAGAATATCATTGTATTTAGAAAAGATATGAATTTAGTCCAATATATATGGGCTTATATCCAAGCTTTATTTTTTGCTGGCTGTGTGAATTTGAACAATGTGACCTCCTTATATTCTAGTTTATTCATCTGTAAAGCTTAGCAATAAAATATAACTCCTAGGATTGCCATTAGGATTAAATGATAAAAGCATATGTAAAATGTCTGGCACAGATACTCTCAACAAATATGATAAGCATTAAATTTAGTTATATATTTTTTTATACCCAACAATTGAAGCAATTTTAAGAAAGGCATAGAAGATTGATAAAGTTTTGTTTTAATGATGAGACACTTCACAAGTTTTTGGAGTATGGGTTCCTATTAGTGGAAATCAAATTGGTAGTATTAGTGCCTATTGCCATAGTAACAATAACTTAGCAGCAAGAAAAAGAGATGAGAATACCTGTTGTACCATTGTCATGCTGCCACGTTCACATTTTCATCCAGTAATATTTCAAGAACTCTACTACTGACAGATCAAAGTAATGGTTAAAATTAAGACAATATTGCTTGTGAATATGATTGAATTGTTCTATTTATTATAAACCACTTCTTGACCTAATTTTATTTTATTAATAGCTGTGCTCCGGGACTTCTAGTAATGGTGCCCAACAGTCTCTTTCCAGAAACAACTGAATATTCTATATTACATAAAAGTGCAGACCTCGGGAGATAAGTAGCAATTTCTATAAATGTAAATATCAGGGAAGTGAAGGCCAAAGGTAATTGAAAATTCTACGAGCTATTTCGATCCATAAGAGAAGAAGAAAGAGCAGGCTACTATCTAAAAATTATAAAGAGACATAAAAGATACACTTTTCTTCTTCGGAATGCATCCATTTTCATCCTTGTCACTGTCAGTTAAATGGGCTCCCGTATTACACAGTCTTTGATGTTAGTTATTCCATTCATTTCTTCATTCTACCCAGAATCTAGTTTTTCAGATACTTAGCTGAGCTTTTGTTAAGCAATGACTGAAAAAGTATTCAAATTTTAAGTCGTTCTTTAAAAAATCAAATATCCAAGTAGCTGAGAAAACATATTGTTTTTTCAATTATAAAAAGGGTTTGTATCACTGAAAAGTCAAAGACACACAGACATATGTATTGATATATAATTGCTAATATTTATTGTATGTGTCTCATATTAAAAGCACTCTTCTAAGCATCTCATTTGTATTAGCACATTTAATCTTTAAAACATCATGAGATAAATACTAATTATACCCACCATATAGAATAATGAGTTATTATAACTAGCTTCATTTTATAAGCGAAGAAACCAAAAGATGGAGAAGTTAGGTAACTTACGTAGAGTCACATATCTCATAAATCAGTGAAAATCTGATAGGAATCCAAGTAGTCTGACCACAGGGCTCACATAATTCTTGAGAGTTTTAACAAGTTATATAACAGAGAGCCTTGAACATAGGAGATATGCAATGAGCAGCCCTTCTCCACTGGTTCACTGGTTCACCTAGTGTTAGTTACCTCTAGCCACATACGAGCATTTGGTTTTCAAGCTGAACAAAAGCCCACAGAACTCCTAATGAGACCTTTTTATTACGCAGGTGAAGCAAATGAGACACCAATAAATGGGCTTTGTTCAAAGTCACAACATAGAAGAGCTCAAACTCTGGTCTCCAGACCTCCTGGACTGTATTGAAATTATATGACACCCCACTGCTACTCTCAGTCATACAGGTTGATTTCTTGTATAAAAATCAGCAAAAGTCATGAGGCCAGAAGTGGATCGTTTTTCTCATTTTAGCATATATTTATCCTCACAGATGCATCAAATAATCTTAACTGCAAAGAAAATTGGTTTTCAGTGGTGACAACTTAAACCTGAATCAGATTTTAATGCTAATATCTTCAATGCAAGAAAATAAATCATGTGGAGGGAATGACCTCTGTATCCTTAACTACTACACAGCCTCCAAGTACCCCTGCACAACTGCCTTCTGAGAACACCTTGAATTTAATTCCTCTGTCAGTAGGGAGCAAATCTCACAAGTGCCATCCTATGGCTCTTTACTATACCATTGGTTTTTTGTTTTGTTCTTGTTTTGATTTTCATTTTAATTTGATTGGGTGCTTTATATCTGCTCTCATTCTGTCTTTGCGACATCTTCACCCTCTGTGCACCCATCTCACAACTGGATAGTCCTATATAGTCTTTTTCCCCCTCCTTCCTAGGATACCAATAAAAATCTCCATCTGTGTTAAAAAATTAATATTGCTGTGCAGATTGAGCATAAAAATGTTCCTAGGCAAGCTTCAAATAAGTCTTGGTGATTCCATTAAATCTTTTTAATAGCCCATGTCAAGACAAACCCCATGTTCTCAGAGAAAATGACTTGCAGTATTTCTCCCAAATATGTATTTGGTTTTTTTCAGGAAACGGCCTAGAGCTAAAACAATAGGCAATTAGTTATCTTAAGACCAAATTAATTAAAACTCACTCGCTGCGTTCCTTTGTGTGGCATTTAACAGATGTGCATGTTTTAACACAGAACAAGAAATCTAAATTTAGAGATTTATTCTGCAAATTATTGAACCACGTGAGAATTCTGTGTTTTCTGGCTCCAGAGTGACTTTAAAATTGCAAATATGGAAAAAATGATGATATGGAGTTAAAATCATATTGCCCTATAGATTATAATCAGAATCCTCTAACAGAACTGTCAATAATGTATCATTCTCTGTGTGGCTAAGAATGTTCATGGATCATTTATAGTCTCCCCACAATGGGTACAACTAATTAATGTTTGAATTAAGGCTTCCTTTTCTAGATTTTAGTATGTAAAATATTTTGATATACACTGGTAGAAAAGTTATCAATATCACACCCAAAACGAGGATGGGTAGTAAATGCCAGGCTGGTTTTGCCCAGTGGATATTATAGGCTATAATACAAGAATGGATCCAAAGAGAAGATATTGTAGTCCATGGGGAAAGATTTCAAATTAGTTCTGAGAGTTTGTGGCTATCTTTCTGTGAGTACACAAAATATTTTTAAAATATAAAATCAAAATTATTAAAACAAAGCATGTGAAAGATGGAGAAAAAATTAGAAAAGAAAGAAAGAAAATAGAGGCCAGAGTGGAGAGGGTTGAGCACAGATCACTTCAAGAAAAATTGAGCTGGCTTTATTCTGCATCAGGCACAATATTCTGTGCTAGTAGACACTGTGCAGATAGTGAGGGCAAGAGACACAGGAATAATCAATTACAGCTCAATGTGATAAGTACTACAATAAAATAGATGCATATAAAGCGCTGAGGAGAGACATTAAAAAAAGAAACTCACTTTGCTAGGGTAGGGCTCATGAGAAGAGGCAATATTTTAGTTTCTCTTTAAAAATCTATTTTTATTTTTATCAAAGGCCCTCAGTTGCCATCCCTACTTTAAAGTTTTATTTCCTAGAGGATTTCAAATATTTCGACTGTTTCCTCTCACTGACATCATTGTTCCACATTTTGTTAATACCATTTTCATCCACTTTTGATTTTTGACATTATCTATGGAAAGCTTACTGTTAACTATTTTTACACTATTTTATTTTTCTCAATATATAGTTATCACTTTTTATGATTCTGTCTGAAAGATACTGGTAACCCAAGTTAAAAACTGTGATTATGTTTCTCTTCTGCTTTTTTCTGTTCATTTTCCATTAACAAATAATATTCTAGTATTTTGGTGGTGGTTTGGATTATTCTTGCATTTCCCTTCACAATTAAGAGTGAGTGCTGAAAAGCTGATTTAGAGTCAGCAAGTGTACCCAGGCTGTTGATGGGCATGATTGCATATAGGGTGATTGAGTGAAAATCTACATTTTTTCACCAGTTGACCCCTAACTATTGTATCTGGAGATCTTTCTTAGTTCAGTTTCTCTAAAAGGAATATTTCTACTACCCTAACAGGAGAAGTATTCCTAACTACTAATATTTCAGGTCCAGGAGAGAGATAGAGCTGCCTGAGCCTGACTTTGATTATATGACCTTCCTCTCAATTTTAGTCCTTCTGACTGTCCCTGACTCCTGCTATGCCTTTTACTACAGATTGGGTGATTATTTAATTTAGTAAAGTTGGATAATCAATTTTGCATTTGATCCTGTCAGGTGACAGAGAGGAGTTGGGGGCTGTCACATCACTTTCTAAGAAGGCTTTTAACCAGTCCCCTTTTATCAGCCCAAAACATCTTCCATGTTCAACACTACCCAGTGCTGCAGAGTCCCAGTGCTCTTATGGGTTCCATGTGTGAATCTCTTGTTTCTGGCTCTACAGGCCCTTGGGTTGCAATTTCTTCTATTTATCCAGGTACTACTCCATCATACATATTTCATCTTCAAAAATGTATTGAACTCTCCACTGTTTTCTCTGCTGCCATTCTCTTTGTTCTGTGAGATCCTACCTTTTCTCCACTTTGCTATTATTTAGGTGTAGTCTTGGGAATGAGCTCAGATAAATGCATGTGGATGATCTGCCATATTTAATGGAAGCACCTCTCTGAGTCTTAAGGGATGAGCAAGATTCCATTAAGTAATGCAAGAAGGAGGAAGTAACAGGAAGGGCATTCCATATTGTTAAAAGGATAGACAGTGAGAGTGGACAGCCTAGTCAGAGAAACAGGGAAGCAAATATAGTTGGGACAAAATTTATCTAAGTGAAATATTGAAGGTTGGGGGAAGGCAAGGTTACAAATCTAGGTAGAGAAAAATTACAGCCAGATTGTGAAGGACCTTGTTTCTCATGCTAAGTCATTTAACCTTCATCCTATAGGCAACCTGAAGAGGAATTCAAGGCACTTGAACTGGATAAAGAGTTTAATTAGGCAGTGTAGTGTACTGACCAGGAGTTAAGCCTTTGTAAGCATGTAGGTGAGAATATGAGCTTTCCTACTGGTAAAACATGTGAACTCATGGTCATCCTAAGGTAAGTTAGCCAATAACTCTGTATCTGTTTCTTCATCTATAAAATGAAGTTTATGACATAAAAATTAAGTATTTGTCAGAAGGAATAGATAAAATGATACATATAAAGCACTTTTATCAGTGTCTGGCCCATAGTGAATGCATAGTTAATTATAGGCAGTACTTGATTACTCTGGGAAAAATGTGGAAGATGGATTGAGACAATAAAATGCTAAAGAAACAAAGGAAGGCTTAGTCATTTCAAGAATCTGAGAAAAAGACAAGACATTTTGGAAAGGGTTAAGGAAGGAAAAAGTCTGTGGTCATACTCAAGTTTGTGGCTTAAGGATCTGGCTGAATGATAATAATACATTGGTAAGTAAGAAAGGTGAAGGATTTTGATGAAGTGTTAATCCATGGATAATAAACTAGTATCGAGGAAACTCAAAATGGGAGAGTAACTATTTCGGCGTAGGAGAAAGTTTCAGTATAGCAACCTACTCTTGAACATTTGGAATGAATTAACATATGGAGAAAGATGAGAAGTTATGACCTGTGACTTGTAAAATAATTATTTAATCTCACTGAGACTGCTAATTAATTTCCCTTTTTAGTCTCCATTGGTCACCTCTTGTCTTCATTTTCCATAAATAATAATCAGCACTTCCTTGACTCCATCTCTAATTCCGTCATATTTAGCCAATTATCTTGTTCTTAAGCCCAGACATAAATCTTTTAGAGTCTGTACCAAGCAGACTGAAATCTGGAGAAAAATTATCCCACTAAGGAAGGGAAATTTTATTTTAAAATCATGATCAGAGATGAGAGGGTCCTTCAATACTTCCTGGAAATTGTAATGCATTTCTATACTGCTGTCTTATTTTTCTAGGAAAATGTTTCAGAACTCCTCTTCTCATTAAAATTTCTTTCCACTTTTCTCACTTTCACTTCATTTCATTATTTATTAAAATATAAACAAAACATAAATGTATGTGTATGTATTTATATATATATATGTCTGTGTGCATATATATATAGCTTTTTAATTTTTTTTTTGCTATTCCTTCCTCTACTACAAACCTTCTAAATACATAATTTCTAGAAGCTAATCCTTCTGCCTCTTTTCTTTCCTACACTATTAATAGATCTTCTCTGTTCAATATGGTAGCCATTAGCCACATGCGGCTATTCAAATTTAAATTCAAAAGTTAAAATTTCAATTTCTTAGTCACATAAGCTTTATTTCAAGTGCTTGATAGCCACATGTGGCCAGCAGCTACCATATTAAACAGCACAGATACAGACTGTTTTAATCACTGCAGACAGTTATATTCAATAGCACTGATCTGTATGAATGGATTGCATTCATGTCCATGGTTTAAAATACCACATGCTGAAGAATCCCAAATGTATTTCTCCAGTTATAGCGGATACTATAGTAGTATCTGCTATGATACTCTCTCAACTCCAAATTCCATTTTCTTTCTCACTTGCCTGTTTCCACTATAGAGGATTTAAAAGTAAACACTCACTTCTAAGTTCCCATGTGGCTAGAGATATGGGGAAGGCGTGTGTCACAGTTTTGGTTCAATTCTACTTTTCCCTTTCCCTTTTTTTTTCTGCTTTGACAGTAGGTCGTGGCTGGAGCTGAGGACATCATATTTTATTCATGAAGAAATACCAAAAAAAAAAAAAAAATCACAGAAATGTAAACCCTGAACCAATGGCAACAGTAACCTGTCTCCTGATTTTTATTATATGAAAAATAAGTCATAATTTAAGCATTGTCACTTCATTATTCTGTTACCTAAAATCAAAGAAATCAAAGGGTATTTCCAGTGGGTACTCCAAGTAAATCTGCTCTAGATCAAGAGATACTTCCGTATAAATCATCAACACCATTACCTAAACACATTTCCTCTCGTCACGACAGTGGTTACCAATCACAGAACCTGTTCACTGTCTCTGTATTCTCTAGAATAGAAGCACCATTTGAGGTCACAAACCTGGGCCGTTTTCTCTAGCACTATATATTCAATGTCTAGAAAGAAGCCTCACATATAATTATTACTCAATAAATATGTGTTGCGTAAAAACTAAATAGCATGTGTAATTGATCTAGGGGGCAGAATGAGTACAGATTTGAAGACTCTTAAGTTCACAGGCTATGAAATAAACTGAAATAATGAGCCACCCAGCTAAAACTATTTCAAAGAAAATAGAAAGATCCTATCTCATTTAAGTTGAGAGGTGGCAATTGTGCCGGTGTAGGGGAGCAGTGAGACAGAGACTTCTGCTATGCCTTTGTAAATCCCAGACATATATTTTTGCTTTGTTTTGTTTTAACTTCATTTTACCTAACTCTACAGTGGAAATAATAGAAGCTGGTCTGATAATGATAACCCCTAACAGAATCCCTGACATTTAGTGCCCCAACTCTACCTGCCGTAATGTCCTGACGATGATTAAAACACTAATTTTCCTCATTTCACAAACTGAAGAGTTGAGAATTTGCACTATTTGTGTAATAAACACAGCCCTTTAGAGGCTGTGCCAATCCTGGGACAAATCACTGCCCGTCAGATGCAGTTTTACTAGTCTCATGACATCAAAATATGCATTACAAATGGTTCTTTATGACAACAGTAAATTCACAACTTCCCACAGATGCCAAAATCTTTTCAAGATCAGTGATAGAGAGATACACAGTTGGAAATGTTTATCATGTTATATTCTGATTTATAGTACATTATTACAGTTTGCTAGGTACCCATAATTTTGCAATTTTTATGATATAGTGAAACTATTTAGTTCTCTGTGATAGAAAACTGATCTATTGCTAAATGTTAGCTGTCACCTGAGTTTCCCAGTTCATCAGGCATTAGTAGTCATTCTTTTTGTGTTGGCATATGGTTCAAAATAACTTAGTACACACAAAAATTCAAAATATTTCTTAAATAGTAATCTTATGATGTATTGCATCCAAATATGTTTATTTTAATTGTGGTAAGAACACAACATGAGATTTACCTTTTTAACACATTATTAAGTTTACAGTACAGTATTGTTGTACTGTAAGCACACTATAAGCACAATGTTGTACAACAGATATCAAGAACTTATGTGTATTGTGTAACTGAAACTTTATACCCCTTGAAAAATAACTGGCCATTTCCCAGCCCTCCCAACCCAGGGAACCACCGCTCTATGTTTCCGACTTTGACTATTTCAGATACCCCATCTAAATGGAGTCACACAGTATTTTTCCTTCTGCAACTAGCTTATTTCACTTAACGTAATGTCCTCAGGGTTCAGCTATATTTGTGCATATGTCAACATTTCCTTCATTTTTTAAGACTGAATATATTCCGTTGTATCTATATACCACATTTTCTTTATCCATTCATCTGTTGATGAACACTTGATCTTCAATTTTGGCCAATGAGGTAAGTATAAAGGGCTATCACATTTGGTTTTCATTTTTATTTTCTTGATTACAATTAAGTCAAAAATACATTCTTATATTTATTGAATATTCTCATTTATCCTGTGGAACAGTGATGCTTTTTGTATATTTTTCTATGAAATTGTGTGTCTTTTTTTTTAATTTCAGAATATTATGGGGGTATGAACATTTTTGGTTACATATATTTCCTTTGCACCAACCAAGCAAGAGCTACAAGTGTACCTATCCCCCAGACAGTGCACTCCACACCCATCAGTCGTGTATATACCCATCTCCTCCTCCCCCTCCCACCTGCCTGACACCTGATGAATGTTACTACTATATGTGCACTTAAGTGTTAATCGGTTAATACCAATTTCATGGTGAGTACATGTGTTGCTTGTTTTTCCATTCTTGTGATACTTCACTTAGTAGAATGGGCTCCAGCTCTATCCAGGATAATACAAGAGGTGCTAGTTCACCATTGTTTTGTATGACTATTACTCCATGGTATACATATACCACAATTTAGTAATCCACTCATGTATTGATGGGCACTTGGGATGTTTTTTTAAATTGACCTTTAGAAGATAGTTATATATCTAGATAACAATCCTTTGAAAGTTATATGTATTGCAAATATCTAACTAAAAATTAAATTCCATAAGGGAAAGAACTTTGTTTGTTTTCTTCACTGATATAGTCTCAATTCAGAACTGTCACACAGGTGCTTAAGGAAAATTTGTTGAATTAATAAACAGAATTGGTACATTTAATGCATCCTTTTACAGGTTGCACATTTAAAATCTTTTAATGAGAAATCTTTTACTAGTCTGAGGTTATAAAGTTATTTTCCTATATCCTCTTCTAAAATGTTTAGTTTTCTTATTCACATGTCAATTTATTTTCTATATCCACCTAAAATTGAATACTGCATAAGATGTGAGGTAAGGATCTATTTGAAAAGTTTTTCCAAGTGTCCAAGCATAATTAATTCATGACCCTATCTTTCCCCAGTGATTGGCAAACAAACATTTTTATCTATCAAGTTTCCATACAACAGTGAAACTATTCCTATATTCTATTTGCCTGTTTTCTATTTCCAATCCAATTATTTCCAAATTCTGTAGTAAATGTTTTAGTTACTGTAGTTGTGAAACAATTTTTGATACCATGCAGGGCATATCTTTCCACTCTGGTATTCATTTCATTCATAAGTAGTTTGCTCCTTGTCTCATTGCTATTATAAAATTTAAAGCCTCAAGTTCCATTAAGAAAAAAGAAACCATAAGGATTTTTTCTTTTTCTTTTTCTTTTTTTTTCTTTCTTTCTTTCTTTTTTTTTTTTTTTTTTTTTTTTTTTTCTGAGACAGAGTCTTGCTCTGTTGCCCGGGCTAGAGTGCTGTGGGTCAGCCTAGCTCAGAGCAACCTCAAACTCCTGGGTTCAAGTGATCCTCCTGCCTCAGCCTCCCAAGTAGCTGGGACTACAGGCGCCCACCACCACGAGGCTAATTTTTTCTATTTTTAGTAGAGATGGGGTTTCTCTTTTGTTCAGGCTGGTCTCGAACTGAGCTCAAGCAATCCTCCTGCCTCGGCCTCCTAGAGTGCTAGGATTACAGGCGTGAGCCACCACACCCAGCTGAGAAGAAAGAAACTATGAGGTTTTAATGGAATTTTATTGATGGTAAAATCTTAACATTAAAGGGGAAAAAAGTCTAAAATATTGAGATCCTGTATCAAAGAGCAAAGGGTAATTCTTCACCTGTTTTGGTCTTCATAAATGTCCTTCCATATTTGATTTTCAAATTTTCAGTAAGATCTTGTACTTTCTTGATTAGTTATGTTTCTATGAATCTTACATTTTTTGGTATTATGTAAATTGTAACATTGTAACAAATTACTATTTTCCTTATGTAGCCTCTGTATAAAATTAACACTGATTTTAATATATCCATTGTATATTTAGTCACCTTGGTAAACATTCCTGTCAATTATAAAAATTCATAGATTCTTTGCAGTGTTTCTTATTCTAGACAATTTTATCTGCAAACATTGGTGGTTTTGTTTCTTGCTTCATAAGCTTTAAACATTTAATTTTTTTACCATGTTTATTCCAAAGGCAAGAATTTCTGCTAAATTGTCAAACAGAAGCAGAGTTTATAAGAATCTCAATCTTCTTCCTTATTTTAGGAACCAATTTTGCTATAGGTTTTTGTAGATAATTTCTATAAGATTAAGGAATCCCTCTCTGTTTGTTACTAGTTAAGATATCTTAATGGATGTTTCCTATTATCTAAAGCTTTTCTCTGAAATCTATGGAGATAATCACATTTTTCTCCTTTAATCAGTTAATATGATGGATTTCATCATTAACTTCTCTAATGTTAAACCCACCTCGCTTGCTACAGCAAGGTCAATTTGTGCACAAGTTATTATCTCTTTTATGCATTGCTGGATTTGGTTGGATAGTATCATGTTGAGGGTGTTTACAGATTTATTCCTCAGATATATTTACTTGTAACTTTCCTCTTTTAACCAAATTCTGACAAGGTTTGGTTATCAAGATTATGTTAATTTCATAGACTTGATTAAAGAGATCCCCTCTTTTTTCTCTACTTTGGGAGATATGTAAACTTATGATGATCTATTTCTCTGCTGTTTCGTTAAATGTTCCTTTAAGTCATGAAGAATATTTTTTCTCTTTGGGGAACATTTTGAACCTCTGAATCAAATTTAATGAAATGCTGTCTTTTTCTTTCTTTTTTAGGTAGTTTTTGGAAATTTGTTATATGTAATGTATATAAATGCATACACACACACACACACACAGGCACACACACTACATACACACACATAAAGATTCTTTGCTTGACCAAACTTTACTCAGCCTTCTGAACCTTCTCCTAGGCCTATTTGTGCACTTCCTTTTAAAATCCAATTCTAGCAAAGAGCCCTCCTAAATTCACTATAGCAAGAACTCCCCACCCTCCATATCCAATCACCCTTGATATCCCATTAGGTTCCTCATCCTCTACCATGTCCCAGGAGATGTTTGGTCACCCTGGCCTGATCATCCTGGCCTGATCACCTGTGTTCAGCAAGAATCTTATTAGGTTAGTTTAGCCAGAATCTTCATTACCCCTGATGTTTCCTCTTAGTATTGATAATTTTCCATCCACTGATCCCCACTACATGACTCTCTGGGTGCAGTGGTCCCTATATTTATAGCGATGGCCTGAATAAAGTCTGCTTTACCATGCTTTAATAAGTATCATTGAATATTTATTTGTTTAATTACACACACGCCTACACACACACACATACACGCACAGACACACAGAGGCAAATGCTCATTAAAGATATGCTCTTACGTTTTTAAAAATTCTATTGTATGTATGGTAATGTTATTACCATTTTCATTCCTAATGTGGTTTTATTTGTGTCTCTCTATATTTTATTCACTTTATCCTTCCAGAATATAGTTTATTTAACTCTTGTTTTAAAAAATTTCTAGGCCGGGCACAGTGGCTCACGCCTGTAATCCTAGCACTCTGGGAGGCCGAGGCGGGCAGATCGTTCTGAGCTCAGGAGTTCGAGACCAGCCTGAGCAAGAGTGAGACCCCGTCTCTACCAAAAATAGAAAGAAATGAATTGGACAGCTAAAAATATATATAGAAAAAAATTAGCTGGGCATGGTGGCGCATGCCTGTAGTCCCAGCTACTTGGGAGGCTGAGACAGTAGGATTGCTTGAGCCCAGGAGTTTGAGGTTGCTGTGAGCTAGGCTGACGCCACGGCACTCGCCCCAGGCAAGAGAGTGAGACTCTGTCTCAAAAAAAAAAAAATTCTATTACTTTTCTTTTGCCTTTGCTGTGATTTCTATCCTTACTTCCATTATTTCCTACTTTCTTCATTCTTAAATTTGATTATAATTTGATTAATTTTCAGTATTTTCATTATTTCCTAAAACAACAACTAAGGCTCCACATTTCCATTGAATTTCCAGCCACATCTTCAAATTAGGAAAAAAGCCATAAGTTTAATTATTAGTCAATTCAGGTGTAAGCATTTAAAATTTGTATTACTGATTTTTCTCGTGATCTATAAATTATTTAGAAGTACTTGTGATAGTTTCCAAATTCTTTTTTTTAAATGTTTTTTTATTTCAGCATAAATTCATTAGGGGTAAAAATATCTCATATGTGCTGATTTCTAATTTAACTGCATATTGTTAAAAAAAGTGGAACGTATGATAAAAATGTTTTACCATGTTGAGACATTGCTTTATGGCCAGGAACACAAAAGTATTTTGTAAATATTTTTTGGGTGTTTAGTTAAAATGCATTTTCTTTAATTTTATGTACAGCATTCTGTATATTTTCACCAAATCAGGCATGTTAATTGGGTAAATTTTCTGTATCTTCACTAATATTATTTTCTGCTTTATGTGTCAATGATTTAAAAAGTTATGTTTTTCATAGTTTGTATAATTCTCCCTCTTGCTCTAAGATGCATATATATATAAATATATGCATAATACATGTGTTATATACAATACATACATAGTATTCTACCTATAATAAATATGCAGCTGTTCTATCATGAATACATATATATGTTTGTGATTATTTCATTGGTTTCATAAAAATGTATGCTTATTTATTCCTCCTAGCAACTGAGTATAGTATTATTTCATATTAAATTTCTTAGTCTCTAATGATTTCTTAAATAAACTTTGTTTTACAATTTTAGAGGTATTGAAACATTGGCAAGATAGTATGAGTCCCTATATACAGTTTCCTCTATTAATATCTTACATTAGTGTGGGTCATTTTTTACAATTGGTGAACCAATATTAATACAATATTAGTACCTGAAGTCCATACCTCATTCAGATTTCCTTAGTATTTGCCCAATGTCTTTTGTACCTGTTATAGGATCCCATCCAATATACCAGATTACATGTGGATGACATATCCACTTAGGCTACTCTTGGCTGTGGCAGTTTCTCAGTTTCCTTGCTTGTGATGACCTTGACAGACTTGAAGAGCACTGTTGAGATGTTTTGTCTCTTCACTGGGATATGTTGGATGCTTTTCTCATGGTTAGACTGGGGTTATGGGCATTCGTGAGGAAGACCACAGAGGTAAATGCCATTCCCCTCATATCATGTCATGTACATACTAACAAAGTATCACTGTTGATATTAACATTGGTCGCCTGAGACAGTATTTGTCAGTTTTTTCTAATCCGAAGTTACTTCCTCTTCCTGTTCCACGCTGTACTCTTTGAAAGTAAGTTACTATGTGTAACCTATGTTTAAGAAGTAAGAGTTACGTTCCACCTCTTTGAGAGTAGAATATCCATACAAATTATTTGGAAATTTTTGCACAGGAGATTTATCTTTACTCTAGTAATTATTTAATCAATCATTTTTTATGTTTCTAAAGACTTCCAGATATTTATTTTATATTTTTAGTTATAATCCAATACTGCTTTATTTAATATTTTGCTCAAATTTTTCCAGTGTTGGTCTTAGGGAGCTCTTTTAGTTGCCTTCTGTGTCTTTTAGATATACTCCCATTACTGTGAATATTTTTGTTTGATTGACATTATTTTTGAACACATCCCTAACTTTATTGCATTATAACATGCTCCACTCTCATCTTGTGTAATTCCTGCCCCAGTCCTCAATCAGCCGTTTTTCCAAGCAGCCCTGTTTCCTTTTATTGGAAAATGATATTAGAAACTACATTGTAGGTGTGTTCATTACTCCTTAGATTGTCATTTCTTATAGGCCTTCCGTACTGCCAGAGCAAAGAAAAGTGTGTGTGTGCATTAGCTAAAGAATATGCATATGTCTATACCTATTTCTCTATATAACCATCTGTATCTGCATTAAACTAAATATGAGTTTATACTGATGTCTTTAACTCTAATCAACTATTACACGTTATCGCTGTAGCTTCTGCTGCTTGCTAATTGTATTCTCCCATTCTCACTCTCAACTGTGAGAATCCTGGCTCACACTATTGGTTATCTATTCACTTAATTGTTCTTTTTCAACATATATGTATATTGACATTAAAATTTTTAACTCATAATCCCCCCAAACAACTTTATTAAATACAGTACAGTTCTATGTACAGTTACTTTTTCCGTTAGTTTTATAGACTCACTTATTGCCCAAGTTACGTTAGCATCTTTTCCCCAGACCCTTTTGTGAAATGATAAATATATTTGTAATACAGTTAAATTATTTTGTTACAGTCTGCATTCCATGAAGGCATCCCCTAAGCTCCTAAATATTTAGAAAATTGCATAACTAATGTTCCCACTTTTTACTACAAAGTTCTATGAATTTTAGTACATGCATAGAGTATCATATGTCTTCCATTGGAATATCATATGTAATGGTTTCACTGCCCTTAAGAAAAATCCCCTGTGAATCACCTGTTCAACCCTTCCCCAAAAGAAAGGGAAAATGACACTTAAGATGTATGCAAATATGATATTCATATTTTGATGGGGATTGCATTGAATCTGTAAATTACTTTGGATAGTATGGACATTTTAAGTATGTTGATTCTACTGATTCAAGGGCACGATATGTTTTTCTATACTTCACAGACCTAGAAAAAATAATTCTGTGCTTTGTCTGGAACCAGAAAAGAGCTTGAATAGTCAAAGCAATCTTAATCAAAAAGAACAAATCTGGAGGCATCACATTAGCAGACTTCAAACTATACTACAAGTCTATAGTAACTGAACAATTGGTACAAAGATAGAGACATAGAACAATGGAATAGAAGAGAGAACCCAAATATAAAACCATCTACCTACAGCCAGCTGATCTTTGACAAAGCAGACAACAATGCACACTGTGGAAAAGAAGCCCTATTCAGAAAATCATGCTGGGAAGATTGGATAGCCACATATGGAAGAATGAAAGAGGACCCCTGTCTCTCACCACTCACAAAAATTAATTCAATAAAATATTTTCAGGCTATACATTCAATAAAAGGTTGATAATGAGAATCTATAAAGAACTCAAGCAAATCAGAAAGATAAAAATCAAGCAATCTCATTAAAAAGTTGGCAAAAGACATGAACAGAAACTTTTCAAAAGAAGATAGACAAATGGCCAATATGCTTATGAAAAAATGTTCAACATAATCATCAGGGAACTGCAAATTAAAACCACAGTGAGATATCACCTTACCCCTATTAGAATGGCTTTTATTAAAAGATCCAGAAACAGTAGATGCTGGCATGGATGCAGAGGGAAAAGAGCACTTCTACTCTGTTGGTAGGACTGCAAATTAGTACAACCTCTATGGAAAACAGTCGGGAAATTTCTCAGAGAACTAAAAGTAGACCTACCATTTGATCCAGAAATCCCACTACTGGGTATCTATCCAAAGGAAAAGAAGTCATTTTATCAAAAAGACACCTGCACTTGAATATTTATTGCAGCACAATTTGCAATTGCAAAGATGTGGAATTAACCTAAGTGCCCATCAATTCATGAATGGTTTAACAAAATGGGACAAATGTATGCCACGGAGTACTATTCAGCCATGTACAATGATGAATTAATGCCTTTTGCACCAATTTGGATGGAACCGGAGACCATTATCCTAAGTGAAGTATCTGAAGAGTGGAAAAATAAACTCCACATGTACTTGCTATTAAATTGGAACTAACTGATGAGCATACATATGCACAGATGGAAGTAAAACTCAGTGGAAATCAAGCAAGAGGGCGTGGGGAGGAAAAAAACCTACCTAATGGGTATAATGAACACTATTTGGGTGATACACACATTTATAGCTGTGACTCAAGCATTACAAAAGTAATCCATGTAACCAAAAATCTTTGTATAACCTTAATATTTTGAAATTAAAAAAAGATGTATGAAAGATGTATGAAATTAAAAAAGATGTATGCAAGAGAGTGATTACAATGATTATAAATGAAATGTGAACCTGTCTCTAGCTTCTCACTTTTATTTTTATTTATTTATTTTTATATTTTAATCATTATTTTATATTCTGTGTCTGAAATTTTCAATATCTGAAATCCTTGGTTTTTGTTTCTCCTTACTCCTACTCATAGTAGTCTATATCCTCCTGAATATAGTAAACATCATTATTTTGTATTTGATTGATGTTAATGTGTCAGATTCTGAAAAGCTTGATTTGCAGATACTTCCCTCCTGAAAAGATCCCTCCTTATTTGCTTTTCTTGCCAACATATACTATATGACTAGGACCATTTCATTTTAATGTGTTTCTTAAACATTTCCCTTATTGCTTAGACAATGCATATTTGAATTCCACACCCATTTTAGACTAAGCCAATGATGGCAGTTCTCAAGAAGTAATTATTACATGTCATGAACTA
>RJWJ010012286.1:0-41640 GCA_004363605.1 Indri indri
GGGGGATGAATACTGGCTAAGGCAAAGCAAGGTCAATATTTCCTTTGAGTTGCAATAAATATTTCTATACAATGAAATAAGATTTTATGTTATAGCTAATGACTAAACATTATCCAAAGCCACAGAAGAAAATAACATTATCAGGCTAATTCTAAGGCATCTTTCTTTTATATTTAATGCTATAAAAGATAATCACTATTGGTTTAATTAAGATCTGATGGTAGATGTTGGCATGAAGTTTGGCTAAGCCTGAGTCCTTACTGTAAAATAGAAGATGAACAGATTCGTTGATGAAAAGCTCAAGGTACATAAATGCACCAAAGAGCAGGCATTATTGAGCTAAATAAAATGAACAATTAAATTTAAAAAAATTTTGAATATTACACAGATTAATGAATGAGCTACTTTTCCTCATGCACTTCCATATCATGTGCAATGTTATACAATTTTTGAGAGGTGATTTATAGGAGGACTTTTTTGAGAAAAAAGTAAAATATTTCCTTTCAAGAATAACTATGTCATAGTAAGTAAAAAACATTTGTATATCATTTAGTTAGGGAGTAGGAACAATATACAAATGCATCTTCAAGAAGGTTACAATCTAATTGGGGAGAACAGCAGACACATGCAAATACAGTATGGCGCCATTGCTAAAAACATGGGATTTGAAATTTTAATGTGTTTGAATTCCAGTTCTGGCACTGCGACTTCTGGCAAGATTTTCTGAGCCTTAGTTTCCTAATCTGTACAAAGGGGATAATAAAATTGATCTCATGGAGTATTAGTAAGAATTAAAGGTCTGGAAAGCTCTGAAAAGGTGACTGTAAAAAAAAGAGCCCTACATAAGTGATAGCTATTTTAATGATGTATTGCTTAAGTGACAAATGAAAACACTTCCATGGTTTGCCTTAATTTGAGAGAAGAGCGTTCTTACAACTGTATTTCATAAGCTCTCAACACTTCCAGGAAGAGGTAGCATTTGAACTAGAGGTTGACAGAAGAATAGGGTTTTATTAGTTGTAAAAGAGGGGTAATGAGCATTACAATTGCCAATAAAATAGCAGCCATAGCCCTGAGCACATCCTCCGTCTTAGTTTTCTCTCCTTGATTAATTATCATACTAACATTTGCTCCAAGTTTTTAAATATTTTTTCAAACATTTCTTCTGCGTGTCTTTTGTTGACACTTCTTCTGCCTGTTTTCTTTGAGATCTCCAAAATGAAAAATCACTTTCCATAATCAATAACATTAAAAAAAGAAAAGTGAAAATAACTAAAATCTCACCTTCCGATTAATATAGAACCATATTTTGCTGAAGGTCTCTCTAAATCTTGCTGTCTCTCTGAGCCACTCTCTCTGTCTCTCTCTGTACACACACACACACACACACACACACACATTTATCTAATCTCATTTTTTTACTCAAAAGTATGCAATATACCATAAATATCTTTCCATGCCAAAGGATAATTTCACTACATTTAAGTGGGCACATCACATTTGTATGAATGCTAACACAATTTAATAAACCCTTTAATAGGCATTTTAGTTGTTTCTAGTTTTTCTCTACTAAAAACAGTGTCACGGTGCTGCAGTGACCATACTTGTACAGTCATTTTGGCTCACTTACTATGATTATCCCCTGAAGAAAAATTCTTAGAGATGGAATAGAAGGACCAAATGCACATTTATAATTTTGGTATTTAGAACCAGAAAAGACAAGTAAATCACCA
Source organism: Indri indri (assembly GCA_004363605.1). Lineage (NCBI taxonomy): Eukaryota > Metazoa > Chordata > Mammalia > Primates > Indriidae > Indri > Indri indri. The sequence continues at coordinate 1,734 of RJWJ010012286.1, forward strand.
CATTTTAGTCTTAGAAAACTTTGTAAAAAATGGACTGGCCTCAGTCTTAACTTTCACAAATAAATAAAACAACTATCTTTTTAAAATTAATGTTTCAAACTAAAACTTGAAAAATAGGAATACATAATTAGAAACAGGTATTCTAATTGTGTAACTCTAAGCAACATCTTAACAATAGAAAAAATTGTGGAGAGGAAAATAATGATCAAATTGTGGATTTTTTTAAAAGAAAGTCTTGCCAATTAAGCTAACCAAACTTTTTAATTTAAATGTCTAACTACACAATTAAATTAATTGACTTTCTAGCAATTGTCTGACATTTTAATGAGTTATTATGGAATGTTGAACTAAACTGAGTGATTTTAAGTCTCTTGTGGAGAGGATATGTGAACTAGTACTAATTTAATCTATTCTATGCAGTTCTCTTCTCCTCTCATTTCTCCTAGAAATACATTGAGTAATTTGCTTTCTTTTAGTCACGGGCTGTCTTGTCACATTCACATATGAAGCTTCCCATCAATGTGGCCTCAATTGTTCCAAGTGTGGGTTCTTGATTTCTTGGCCTATTAGTATTAGTTAACTTTGGTAAATTCGGTTTATTTTTCGGAATCTATATCACTTTCTTGATGTAATTCTTAACTTTATCATAGTGGACTGGATTTGATGATTGTGTCCTGTTGGAATGTGTGTTCCTGTGTATAAGCCTAATTCTTAAACCTCGTGATTTCCTTATATCAGTGTAAAAATTTTAGAACTAGAAAAATGATGGTCCACCATTTTTGAAAGTTTGGTCCTCCAGATACATATGGCCCCATATAATATCATATATGTTATGCAAAATAAAGGAGTATAAATGAAGAGATATATATAAATCTGGGAAACCCTGGGATAAACAGCAGGTCTTTTAATTAAAGGGCATACATTCATGAGCCCACATGTACTAAAATCCTATATTATATGCAACCACTCATAGACTGATTTGACCTTGAAATTCGTTTTTATAAGGTACCCATTAAAACAGTGTTATTTGTGTCACTAGTTAAGCAAGCACAGATTTAACCCAACCTCCTCATTTTACATATGAGGAAACAGATTCAGGAAGATTAAACAATCTCAATATTCTAAAGAAAAATAAACATTTTATTTATTTATTTTAAGATAAAATAATAAAATAAAATTGTTTTAAATGGGTTGCAATTATTGAATATTGAATATGAGCTGCCAGTCAATAGAGAAATCTTGAGCACTTTTATTGAGAAAATGCAGAATTATTAACAACTCTGGTCTATTCATTCACAAACAGGAAAAGTATTAAGACTTTGTAACCCTGGAGAGCCAGTATTATTAGAAAGACATTTAATATTAAGCCAAAATGTGAAAATATAAAGTATTACATATATAAAACACAGTAAGAAAATGAAAGGTGGGAATTTCAAATCCCGCATATTTTGGAGCTACAATGGTGTATGGCATAAGGGAAAAGGCAACCTAGATTGGAATTCCAGTGCTGACATTTCAGAGCTATAGTGAGGCCTGCATCCTAATTTAAACTTAATTACTAGTTGAATTCAAAGTAACATTTGGAAATTTCTTAACCTCTCTGAGCTTCCATTTTATAGGAATGCCAATAATGACAGGGTAGCTATGAGAATATAATGAGATAGTTAATATCAAAATTGATAATAGTCATTCAACAAGTACCTTCATATTTCTTTTCTTGGGCAGGCCTTGGAAAGCCACCATGAGCAGAGGGGAACAGGCATATTGGGGAAAACAACATCTTGAAAAAGCCAGGAGTTTAATCAAGCAAATTTCTCTCCCTTGAATAAAAAATTTCCTGAATTGAGTCTCTGATGAATTTGCTCATGTATTCAAAGAAAAGTGATTGCTACATTATCACAAACTCTTCCAGGAAAAATCATATGAAAAATCTACCCAGTACAATTCATGAAGCAAATATAACTGGATAACCCCATGTTGTATCACAAAAAATAAATTCCTCTTATTAATATAAATGTTAAAATACTAAATTAAATACTAGCCAAAAGCATTCAACATATAGTTGAATAATAATTCAACATGACCAAGTAGGTTTTATTCTAGTAATGTAAGAATAATTTGATATAATGAAATATTTATATATAATACATCACCAACTTGTTAAATATGGAAACCTAAATGATCATCAATAGATGCATCAAACGATTTTGATAAAATTTAACTCCATCCTTCCTAAAAATATTTAAAAGGTAATAAAAATATACTTAATTTTCATTGTATTATTAATATTACAAACTACCAGTCACTATTATATTTAATCATAAACTACCAGCACCATTTTTACTAAAATCAGAACAAAATAAAAATGATTATGGTCACCATTATTGTATTGAACAAGATTTCCAAAAGAATATTAAATCAAAGATATGAAACCAATAGTAGTTTTATACAATGAGGAAGAATAGAAAGGTGGCATGACTGTATGCATAGACAACTCAAAGATGCAAGCGAACAACTATTTGGCATGATGAATGATTTAGATAAGTAGCTGAATACATGATGGATACATAAAAATCAGTGATATTTCTGTATTCTGGCAATAACTATTTTAAAATAGCATTAAAACTATTTTATTCACGTTAACAACAGAATTATAATGTACCCAGTAATAACCTTAGGTTAAAAATGTATATCCTATTTGAAGAAAACTGTGCAGACACATGTATATATACACATGATAAAATAAGATTTTGAAAAATAAAAGAACCATGAATTATTTATTTTCCTAGTTGAGAGGACTAAATGCCCAAATATGTGATTTTCCTGCCCCTCAAGTCCTCAAATTAACATATACATATATAAGTGTGTGTGTGTGTGTATCTCCAATCTAAGAATAATAGGATTCTTCTTCTTCTTTTTTTTTTTTAATAGGAGTCTTCTTAGAACTGGACAATAGTTTTTGAAAAACTCCTCTGGAAAAAAAAAAACAGCTGTTCACACAAAACTCAGGGTGAAAATGTTTACAGCAACATTATTCTCACTTGCCAAAAGGTGTAAACAATCTAAATGCCCATCAACTGGTAAACTGATAAACAAATTGTGGTATACCCATAAAGTATGAATACTACTCATCAATAAAAAGGAATCTTGAATCCTCACAACGTCTAGACTTCCATTTTGTCAATTAGGAATTTAAGCTACAGGGCAGTGAGGTAACTTGCCCAGGTCAACTGCTGGTCTTCAAGTGCAGCAGTCTCTTAGCTGTTTTCCTATATTGCCTCAGTACGCTGTACTCTCTGAGGCGGAGAAGTGGATGCAATTATGTTAGGCTGCAGTTGTGTTAATACTGCCTGTGGCTTTTATTTTCCAATCTTTCTGTAATACTCTTAATTAAATATGCACTTTAAAATTGTTTGAGTGGAAGGCATTTATAAAGCCCTCAGAGGAAGGGATGCAAAGTGTGAAGGAGAATGAAGGAACCACAACCACCATTCTATGCCAAAGGAAGAGTTTCCCACAGGCTACAAAACTGTACGATCCGCTAGTCCTGACCTGACTAGCTGGGAAGTTGGTGCGTGCTCTGTGTGAGTATATGTGGGATGAGGAAACCAGAAGGGCTACCTATTTTTTGCCTGGGTCTCCCCCTGTAGTTAAGATTCAGAAGAAGAATCAAATTTAGCTTCTGGAATCACACAGTGGGTTCTAGTGCAGTTGAGTCAAATGTTTGCTCCTCCCCGATTCGCCTGGGCTCACCTATACCAACACAATAGGTGGCAAGAATTATGAGTTACTAGTCCCAGTGCGTGGTCATTATTTTGCGTCATATAGAAAAATAGAAAGAATACTGGATATGGCTCTGTTTTCTCAATGAACTCAATGAAAGAAAATATTGCCCGAGGTCCATATGAAGCAGTTATGCCAGTTGTACAAATAGCTATATAGCTATAGGCTAAATTAGTTTTTAAAGTCCATTAGAAAAGTATTGACTAAGATTGTGTAATTTATCTGATGTTATTGAAAAAGAGGAGACAATTTGCTGTCAATGCTTTAGGCCGCAATTGGGGAAAAATAAGAATTATAAAAATAGCCCATATTTTAAAAAATACCACTGGGGAATTGACTCTGTTACTTTGTCATCTAAATATAAAGCATGTTTCTTTTTTGGCAGAAAATCCAGCAATTCTTGTAATAAAAGCTACCCTGGAGGATATGTAAGAATAAGCTTAGAAAAATGTAAATAAAAGAAATCATACAGAATTACTTGGAGCTATAGTTGTTGATCATGAGGATTAGGTTTGACAGGAAAATATATCCTTTGGGAAATCCTATTAATTCTTAAAAGCAAATTTTTTCTACACCCTGTGCAATTGTTGCAGTGTATCTGATGCTGGAGTCTAGTTTTACTGAATTTGAGAAACAGGGTTTTCTAATGCCCTGGAATCTACCCTACAGGAAATGTGACTACAAGATTCCAAACAAACAAACAAAAAAGCAAAAAAAAAAAGAAAAAAAGACCCAAACCCCACCAAAACATCGAAAATCTAAAAGTTTATAAACATTAGATGGATAAAGCCTTAGAGTTTGTAGACATTTTACTTTTGATTTATCCACATACTGAATTTCAAGAATAAATTCTTTAAATCAAGAAGAACCATGTATGGCTAATATTTCAAATGCCAAGTAGTTTATGTAACATATTTTAAAAGATTAATTTATTTGTAAGTAATCTGATTCCTTTTTTCTCTCCCACCCCAATTGTCTTTCAATATTTTTAGTACAAATAGCTTCTCATTCCAAAATGCTGGTTAAAATTGTCTCTAAATAAAAAGTGTCTGGTTTCTGATGGCACTGATTCACTCTGAAAACAGACTATTTCTTATCTCTACTAAGTGTATTGATCTCCTTTGAAGCATTTTTCAGTAATTATTCTTCACTATCTGTTTGATGTCCTAGAGTCCTGTTATTATAGATATGAACCGGAAACACCCCAATTTATAGGACCTCTAATTCCTCAAACAATGATTTGATTTTTTAAATGTGATTTCAGCTTTGCCTTATTTCTGACCATTCATAGAATCTGTCGAACCATGGAAGTTTTAAGCAAACTTCAAAATTTCTAAAAGCAACACAATTAGGGATGATGGACTGTGTTTGAAAGGTGTGATCCTGTTGGTCTTTGGTCAGTGGACTTTGACAGTGCCCACATTTGCTAAATTGAATAAGCAATTTTAAGGTCCTGATTAAATAGAATATCCTATGAATTAAGTATATTGATTAATTTAAATTTTGCATTTTAGAAAGCTTAAACCCCAAAACTTATTATTTCAAAATCTTTCTAAATGTGTATTCATATTCGTTGTTCTTAATAATAATAGAATAAAGATATCACAGATACAGAAACAGAAAGTATAGATAGTGGTCCCGAACTCATGCCTACAGGAGCCAGACAGGTAACATGAAGGGGTGAATCCAGCCAGATTATTAGATAAGGCACGTGAAGAACTAAAGAGTTCCTATCTCACCAAATAGACAAACAAAACACATCCACTCGTCAAATCTGGCTCCTGAAGGACACTGGTCAGAGACCTCAGTGCAGAAAAATTGAATATGTCCTATACTGATTCTGGGATGTCTTTGATCATTACATTAAAAATTTAGCCTTGAACATAATGAGCTACCACTTCACATGCAGTGGGATGGCTTTAATTAAAAAAGATGAACGATTACTAGTTTTGGTGAATATGCAAAACAATTACAAACCTCATACACTGCAGATGGGACTGTAGAATGATACAGTTGGTTTGGAGAACAATTTGGTAGTTCCTCAAAAAGTTAAACATAGATTTATCATAACATCCAGAAATTTCATTCCTAAGTATATACCTAACAAAACTGAAAACCTACATCTATACAAAAATTTGTACATGAATGTCATAGCAACATTATTCATGGACAAAAAGTTGAAATAACCCAATGTGCGTTGACTGATGAATGGATAAACAAAATGTGGTGTATATATATTAATACAATGAAATACTATTTAGTCATAAGGCAGAAATGAAGTACTGATGCATACTACAACATGGATGAATCTTGAAAAGATTATGCTAAGTCAAAGAATCTGGACACAGAGGACTACACATTATATGATTCCATTTATATGAAATTTCCAAAATAGGCAAATCCATGGAGACGGAATGTAGATCAGTGGTTGCCAGGAGCTGGGGAGAAGGAGAAATGGGAAGTGATTGCAAATGGGTACCAGGTTTTTGAGGGGGAGTGAAGAAAATGTTCTGGAATTGGTGGTGATGGTTGTACAACTCTGTCACTATACTAAACGTTACTGAATTGTAAACTTTAAAAGAATGAATTTTATATTATGTAAATTATATCCCAGTAAAAATATTTAAGCCTTTGTATAAGTTTGTTTACTTACTGCTTTTACTTACTTACTGTTTTACTTTCAGCTTCATGCTGAAAACATAGAACACACCCATCCCCAAAACCCCTACCCATCTTTGAGTTTCTTGAACTTAAATTTTTCTTATAATTGGTCTCAATTCTGTATCTCTTTTTAGCAACTACAAAGATGTTATTCCATTATTTGAGAGTCACTCCAGTTGGAGGTAATTAAGAAGAGAAGAACATGAGAGCCAGGAACAGAAATGGAAAGTAAGATAAAAGTTATGGCAGGAGTTGAAGCTTTTAGGGTGAGGTCTTGGCAGAAAAAAAAAAAAAAAAAGGAGAGAGCTGAGCGTGAGAAAGCTTGCATTCTGCATTTTTGGGAAGACAAACGCTGAACTGCGTGAGACAGAGACCAGGGTTCTGGGCCTTGGAGCTGCCACTCAGAACTGGGGGTGATGTAGAAGTCTCTGAAAGTCAACAGCTCAGAGTTGGAAAAACTGAAAAGCACCTTGGGTTGAAGTGCCACTCACAAAAGAAGAACCACGTCTCTCAGTGGGCATCTCCTCTGTGACCACTCAAAATGACTTTATAGTCATCTTGATAAGACTTCAAGGGAGAATCCAAGATCTGTCAAGGTAGTTAAATGCTGTTCAATCAAAATTGGTTGTACTGTACTCACTAGCCTTAATTTAGGATAAATAGCATGCCATTGATATAGTCTTGAGATAACAGTGGATTGAGTTTATTGTCCTCAATATTTATAATGCTTTTAATCTGCATCCCCAGCCTTATTTTCTCTGTAATGTCTTAAATTCCTCAACTGCAGGTTCCCTTTTAGGGGAATTTTCATTTGTGGTTGGTAGACTAAGCCATTGCTTTTGGTTGAAAGAAGTTCAAAATAGTTGGATATACCAAGGTTTTATAAGAACAGATTCAGCGGTTTTAATCTTTATTTAAGCTATCAATATGCACTATTATGAGTAGACTAGACCACCAAAAGCAAACAAAGCAGAACAAAAACTAGACCTGTTTATAGAAAAAAATGAAAATATAAATTATGGTAAATTTATATAACAGAATATTATGCAGTAGTTTAGAAAGTATTGTTTTTATTAATATTACTTTTACTATACAAATCATAATTTTATACACTTAGGGGCTACAATGTGATGTTTTGATATATGCATACAACATGCAATGATTAAATCAAGCTACTATTAACATATCCATCACCTCACTTACCTATCATTTTTTATGGTGAGACATTTGAAATTTGCTTTCTTAATTATTTTGAAATGTACATTTTTATTGACTATAGTCACCTTGCTGTGCGATAGATCTCCAAGCTTATTTCTGCTATCTGAAATTTTTGACCTTTTGACCAACAACTTCCATTCCCTCTCTTTCTTCCTCCCCAGCCTCTGGTAACCATAATTCTTACTCTCTACTTCTGTGAGTTTGACTTTTTTAGACTCCACATAAACGTGAGAACATGTGGTATTTGTCTTTCTGCGCCTGGCTTATTTTACTTAGCATAGTGCCCTCCAGGTTCATCCACATAGTCACAAGTGACAGAATTTTTTTTTTTTAAGGCTGAATAGTATTATACTGTGTATAAATACCATCTTTGCTTTGTTCATTCATCCATTGATAGACACTTAGGCTGATTTCATGTAATACCATCTTTGCTTTGTTCATTCATCCATTGATAGACACTTAGGCTGATTTCATGTCTTGGTTATGATGAATAATGCTGCAGTTAACACAGAAGTGCACATATACCTTCAACATATTGATTTCAATTCCTTTGGATATTTAACCAGAAGTAGGATTGATTGCTGGATCATATGATGGATTTTTAGTTTTTTGAGGAACCTCCATACCATGTTTAATAATGCCTGTACTAATTTACATTCCCATTAAAAATGTACAAAAGTTTCTTTTTCTCTGCATCTTCACCAATATTATCATTCATCTTTTTATAAAAGCCATTCTAACAAGTATGAGGTGATATTTCATTGTGGTTTTAATTTTCATTTCCCTAATGATTAGTGACATTGAACGTTTTTTTCACCTGTTGGCCATTTATATGTCTCTTTTTGAGAAACGTCTGTTCATGTCTTTTTACCATTTTTAAACTAGGTTATTTGTTTTTCTATTATTGAGTTGTTTGCATTCCTTATATATTTTGGTTATTAACCCTTATCAAATGTATGGTTTGCAAATATTTTCTCCCATTCTGTAAGTTGTCTATCTTTTTGTTAACTGTATTCTTGGCTGTAAAGAAGCTTTTTAGCTTGATGTAATCTCATTTGTCTATTTTTACTTTGGTTGCCTGTGCTTTCCAGGGTCATATTCAAAAAGCTGTTGCCCAGACCTATGTCAAGGAACTTTTCCCTTATGTTTTCTTCTAGTAGTTTTATAGTTTCAGTCTCATAGATAAAGTCTCTAATTCATTTTAAATTAATTAGAGACTTTATATATGAGTTAATTTTTTAAATATGGTATAATATAAGTATCCACTTTCATTCTTCTGCACATGGATAACCAGTTTTCCCAATACCATTTATTGAAGAGACTGTCCTTTCCCTATCATGTGTCCTTAGCACTTTTGGCAAAAATCACCTCACCACAAATGTGTGGCTATATTTCTGGGTTTTCTATCCTGTTCCCTTTGTCAATGTGTCTGTTTTTATGCCAGTATCATGCTGTTTTGATTATAATTGTTCTATATTTTGAAATCAAGGAGTGTGATTTGTTCTTTTTGTTCAAGATTGGCTATTCAGGGTCTTTTTTTTCATTCCATATGAATTAAAGAATTGGTTTTTTTCTATTACTGTGAAAAATGGCATTAGAATTTTGATTAAAATGGCATTGAATCTGTAGATTTCTTTGAATAGCATGGACATTTTCACAGTATTAGTTCTTCCTATCCATGAGCACAGGATATCTTTCCATTTATTTATGTTTTCTTCAATTTCTTTCATCAGCATTTTTATAGTTTCCAATAAATAGATCTTTCACCTCGTTGGTTAAATTTATACGCAAGTATTTCATTGTTGTTGCTATTATAAATGGGATTGTTTTCTTAATTTCTTCTTTGGATAGTTCATTGTTGGTATACAGAAATGCTACTGAATTTGGTACACTGATTTTGTATATTGCAACCTTACTGAATTTATCAGTTCTAACAGGTTTTTTGGTGGGGTCTTTAGGGTTTTCCATACATAAGATCATGTCATCAGAAAATAGAGACAATTTTACTTCTTGCTTTCCTATTAGGATGTCTTTTATTTCTTTCTCTTTCCTAATATGTAGCAATTTTAAAACAATATTTACAAAGGTGTAAAAAAGCCTGAGGAAATCCACACAGTATAATATTAAGCCACAATAAATAGCATGCCAGATTCTATACATCATTTGATGTTAATATCAGAGAAAGTTGAGACTAAAGAACAAAATTTTATGTTAAAGTTTTAACAGCAATTATCTATAGAGAGTGGGGATTACTAATGAGTATCGTTTCCTTTTATATTTTTCTGAATTTTCCAAATTTTCTTATATACTACTTTTTTAACTCAGGGATAAAACCCAAACATTTCATAAAACAAAGTTCAAAAATATCTAAGAGTTGGGTCTGGAAATGCTGAAATTCCCAGATGCCATTGTATATGGTGAACCATATGCAAGAAGGATAAGACAGCATGATTCTGTATTCAGCATGTAGAATAGCCTTTATGTCGTAAGTTTTGCAATATTCCAAAAAGGCTGTCGCTTTAACTTTTTTTCCCACATATGGTCAGATTAAAACTTTATATGGTTAGACAAGTTGCTTTAGCTTTTAAATAATCAAGTCACTTATTTTTCATAATAGTAAGCAACTGGTTGGCTAGGTTTTTAAAAATTCAATTCCATTTTGCACTGATATTTAGACATATGAGCCATATCTTAAAAGAGGGGTTACCCTGAATGGAAGGGCAACTCTTTACCTCTATGCCACCTGCATTTACAGATGAGAAAACTCATGCCCAGAGAAGTTAAGCAACTGGCTCAAGGGCAAAAGTATGATGAGCGAAAAATGAAGACTAGAACTCAGGAGTCCTAACCTGACAGCCAAGAGTATCAATAGTGCAGATGATGATGACAGATTAAAAATTATTAGCATAATTTAAAAGTTAGCTTTTCTATTCTTTGAAGATTGCTGGAAGTAACTTGTAGTTTTCTGGTAATTAAAACAAATGCCTACGCACAAAGGCATGTATTTTTGGTCAAAGAAGAAGCTATGAAGAAAAAGATTAAGTAACTACAAGATGTGTGTAGGAGATAGAAATGATCACAAACATTCATGATTCAAGTCCAAAGTGCCCCCAATGCATTTGTTTTTGTGTTTCATATGGAATAATGTGCATGGAGTCTCTATAATGTACAGCTCTGTGAAAGACTCTTTTCTTTATACCATATTGTGGGATCCTCATAACCTTGCTGTGAGGAAGACATTATTTCTATCCATGCACTGGAGCCAGGGAAACTTATTAGGCTCAGCGGTCATGAGAATTTCTCAAGATCACCCAGCTAATAAGCAGCCACACCAGAATTCTCATGTAGACTACGCGGCTCTGAAACCCAACACCCTTCTAAACAAAGAGAACAACAGGCTCTGTTGTCTAAGCTCATGGCTTTCCATCACTATGGCACATTTTGCCACCTACTTCTATTTGTAGTTGCTTGGGTGTGTCATGGTCAAAACCCATTTTTCTTTGATGTTAGAAATAAAGAATTCTTTTGAAAGAGATAAGGAGGAAAGCTATTTCTTGTTTGGTACAGTGTATGAGTTTGTGTGTATAATCATCACTTACCCTACCTTTCTCACAAAGTTTTAGAAACTTCTCCCTCAGAAGATGCCATTACTGGTAGCTGTTTCTGATAATTTACCCAGTAATTGTTCCACATGTTACCTCAGTACCAAGCCGTGGTGAGACAAATCCAATTTTCTCACTCTGTTTCTAGGTTGACATCAATTTGAATTATGGCCTGTTGAAAAGGGGTAAAATTGTGATGGTTTGGGAGAATTTAATCTTATTTCTGTATAAAATATAGTACCTCTGAGAATTTTTTTTTCCTTTTCCTTATTGCTTACTCTTTGAGCATTTGTTGTTCTAAATCTCTTCTCTCAGAAAAAAAGAACACTACTATCTCTCTCATTTAACAGGAAATGCTTTAAATATTGCCCTCTTCTTTCCCATCCTCCTCTTTGACTAAACCAAGTTCTTTCACTGAGAAAGGTTGACTCTTGGTGTCCTGGGCAAAGTTCACCTTGATGTCTGTTATGACCAGCAGCATCAGCAGCAACACCTGGTTCTTATTAGAAATGCAAATTCTCAGGCTCCACCCCAGACCTTCTGAATCAGAAATTCTGGAAATGTGGACCCAGCCAACTGTGTTTTTAAAAGTACCGTAGATGATTCTGATGTACCTGAAGTGTAAGAGTCATGTCCATATAAAAGATTTCCTTAAAAAAATTAGGTGGTATAGACCAGAGCTCTAAAAATATCACCAAGACAGAGTGAGCCAGGCAATCTATTTCTTGCATGTTCACTTACTACCGTGGGAAGACAAAAATACAAGATGCCAAGTTAAATTGAAATTTCAGATAAACAGTAAATAAGTTTTTGGTATACATATGTCCCATACAATGTTTGAGACATAGTTATACTTAAAAAATACTGTTTATATGAAATTCCAATTTTACTATATGTCCTGTATTTTTATTTGTTAAATCTGGCAGCACTGTCACCAACCCATTCTTCTACAGATGGATTCTGAGAGGCAGGAGTAGCTGCCAGTTTGGTGGGATCAGGTGGCCCTTCTTGTTTTGATTCTGCAGTAGGGCAAGCTGGGAAGAAACACCATGTAAGTCACGCCTGTGCCTTTTATAAGCACTTTACTGCATGCTGTGATGTGGGAAAAGAATAATTACTATACTCAACGTGATTTTATTTTGTACCATGGAAAAATAAAATGTCTTTCCCCCCCTTTTAACCTTAATAGGAAAGCACAAAGTATCGTCCTCATTAGTCCCTCCTGAGAATTTCAGAAAGTCAGGCAGAGTGCGCCAAAATGAGAGGGAGCTTGTGTAGGATGATTATTAAAAGAACAGAACAGCAGTCAGTAAGCTGGGCTAAGTTTTTGGTTGAGTTGGGGCTGAGAGACAGGTGGGATGTGTGTGTATGTGCATACATACAGATGCGTGCTTGGATAGGGAGACCCATAAAAGACTGAGAAACTAATACTAGGTTCCTATGGCTATTACGCATTGTGGACATATGCTTTACATAAGATATATTTTATCTTGATGTTACTCCAGAAACATTCTTAGAGAAATGAATGTCGGAGACAAGGTAGCTCAGAGCAGATGTCAATATTACCTTCCAATGTTACGTGTGCTTCTTCATGAAGCTACTGCCTCTGTCTCCTGCTTAGGTCAAAGAATGCATTTTCCTGTATTTACTGCCCATACTTTCCCTTAAAGAAGGATGAATATTTTCAGAAAAGAGGGAAAATCTGTCCTAAACTGCAAGGAGTTAAAATCAGAGGTTGCCCGGAGGAGGAAGCTTCTAAAGACTTGAATGATTTCATTAGACTGAAGCCTTGAATGATTCCACAAGGTGTAATACAAATCGACAGACACTCAGCTGAATGTGGCTCATAAATTTTATTGTCCGATTGAGTGCCCTGACCTACAGGCACTAATTATGAAGTGCTGTGAAAATTATGACAAATGTATTTCTTGTTAACTGGTATACATAAACATGTATTTTTTAAATGAATAATAGAAATAGTTCACATTTTGAATTTACTATTCTAGCATATGTACACTTTAACTATGAAGTATTAAGGAGAGAGACATAGACAACCAAATGTCCATCATGTCCCCTACCTCTGCAATGCAAGAGGATTTCAGATGGGAGAGTGATTCATGGGTCACACAGAGACCAAATGGCCTCTTTTACCCTTCAACTACCACATTGGGGCAGGCATGAAAAAGGGCCTGCAGTCACATTACTGGCAGTGCCCAACAGTAAGTAGTACATTTTTGTTGAATGACAAATGAGCAAATGGCCAGGCAGTGGGATCTGCCACTGGGAGAAGAGAAAGGGGTAAAGAAGAGAGAGTGGGCCTTGGATCTTGGGCCTCGGGGATGGGGGTCTGGAATGCCTCATTTTGATTTGAGGAAGGGCAGATGAGAATTTCTAAAACCAGTTGCAAGTTTTCATAAAATTTAACTAGTATAGTTTATATGTCTTCAAAGCAGCCTCCCGAGCAATTAGTTTAGCTGCGATGTGGGGATCGCTGACATAGCTCCCACAGTTTTTCACTAGCCATTAACCAACCAGCTGTTTTGGGGGATTTTTTTCTTAACTAATTTAAATTTAAGAATCGCTTTTATGGACACTCAAATTGCTCTTGTTATTTCTCCTTCCCGATCAAAGTTCTGGTTTTGTGATTTCTAACTGAAAGACAAAGGATTGCTTGACAGAATAATTTCATTTGCTTTACTGAGTCTACATATAATTCCATTTAATCTGCAGAAAGCAGTGGGAGAAGTGAGAACAATCCATAGGAACAGGAAAGTTTATCTGTCCGATAGTGTGGATGCTACACATTAGCACATCACATTTATCCACAGGTATCCACAGTTATTTGTTTAACAGCTACTTACTACATGCTTTTAATAAATCAGGTGCTGAGACATGGTGATAAGGAGGTCCTGATAAAATACAGCAGGATACAAATGTCAACCTCCGTGACCTAAGAGGACTTTTGATTTGGAGATATTCCATACATGCAAAGTTTCCAGAAAGCTTATAAAATATAACTCATTTTTTAACTTCTTGTATTTTCCTAATTCAAGATACACAGGAATTCAGAATTAATTGGAACCAAAATTTGTGGTAAAATAGTTTTTTACATTTATATATTTATTTTCTGTATCGATGACAGTCTTGAAGTACCATATATGCTAGTATTTTTATGTGTATATAAATACATGAAAATATGTATGTATATGTTTGTGATGTTCTGGCACATTGTAGTTGCTCAATAAATACCATCATTATCACTAAGTACAGCAAAACCCCATCATGATGTGGTAAATCTATGTCAAAACAGTTCAAATGTGGGGTCACTTTGTTGTACAGTGCATTAAAAAAATAATATTTTCATCTTGTCTGTAATGTTCTCCAAAAAGCCACAAAATAAAATGAAAAGAGTGAAACTTCTATTGTACTTACGGACCACAGTGTAAACTAAGACAGTGTCCCTTAGTTCCAAAGAGGCATCATTCTCTCCTGCATTTAAAAATGTGGGCAAGGAGAGCACCAGAGCCATCACCGATTCCATGTGAACAGACACAGCATAGCGAGTTTATAAGGTACTATGGTAAGTTGAAAATTACAATCCATACATGTTATATGTTCACTGGTAAACCAGATCATTCAACTAATCATTTACCTCATTTTTTAAGCATTTGATACCAATGGAAAATTTACTATAATTTTATTAAAAGTATATTCTAATTTGTGTCCCTTAAGCTATGTCAACATGATGTCATTAAAACTGGCTGAAAACTAAAATCTTCGGTTGAAACGAATAATATTTTCAGGCAATTAGTGTAGTTAGAACTACCATTGCATAAATAATTATGGCCAGAATTGACTTTCTCATAGTATTAAGCTTGGGGTCCTCAAAATACAGATAAAAACTTCAGTGGCATAAATGGCAATGGCCAGTTGACACCAAAAAGTTTTTCTAACCCAGAATTAGAATCGAGTGGGTGTATCATTGTGTGGCACCAGGGACTGCCTCTATATTTTGTTGTTATAATCCAAAGAAAAGTTTCTTTTTTCTTATATATATGCATATATCTTCTTTAAAAAATCAGATGAGAGTCTCTACTTAAATATCATTCATGTTGCAGCTTCTGTGAGGAAAAAAAATCCATGCGAAACAGTTGCTTATCCTGATTAAAATCACGTATTATATACAAATTAAAACTAGTGACCATTTAGGGGAACAATTACAAAGCTACACAATGCATTAGCACAGAATTCCATCAGTGTTTTCTGTCTGAGCCAAAGCCAAATGATTCTTTTGATTCCTACAGCTCATTAATTTCCAAGCTGGGTTATTAAGAATGATAACACTTAGTTTTTCAGTGTGTTGGGTTCTCCTCTCCTTTTTTGGTTTTTTAAGAGTAAATGGACATTTTACATACCGGGCATGGATAGTAATTTCATAGCTCCATCTTTAGTACCTTATATAGTTGACCTTGAAAAATGAACCCCAGCCTTCTCTCTCGGCCAAACAGAAGCAGCGTTCTCAGAATCTAACTTTGGTTCTAAGGAAATTTCAGGAAACTCTTTATCCCCTGATTCCTCATACTTCCTTGGTAGCTGCACTTTCCCCGTACCATGTGGAATGGCTTTACAGTATCTAAGAGGCAGGGAGGGGATGAGAAATCCCAGGAGCCAGCCTGCCTGGGGTCAGATCACCAGTCACCACTTCTCTGAATAACTTTGAATAATTGCCTCATCGCTGAGGTTCGGTTCCCTCATATATAAAATAAGAATAACACACTTGGTACCGGGCACCTAGTAAGCACTTAATAAACATGGGTGGGGGAAAAATATTCTGGAAATCTTGGGAGGGTTGCATTTTGTTAGAGTAGGAAGAGTTGTGCTTTTGGAACTTAAAGTGATTGGTTGTGAGATATAGGACCATTAACCAAACAACTCTGAGCACTTATTATCTCCTAGGTAAAATGAGGAATATAATTACCTCATGGGCTTTTTATGAAGAGGAAATAAATTAATACACTCATAGGAAATATTATTGAAAGAGCATGGACTTTGGCATCCAGTGGAGGGCTTGAGCAAGTTGCTCTCTTCCTGTCTCCTTGTTTGTAAAACAGGCAGCATAATACTTCTGCTGCAGAGTTACCATGAGAATTTAGAATTAATTTCTATAAAGTTCCTAATGCATAGTAGGGACTCGATAAATGGCAGATGGATTGTTTTGTGAAATATTTTGTAATCTATGTCACACTATGTGGACATTGGCTGCCAACCTCATCAGTACTATTTTTGCTCTTCTAGAAGATGGGCCAGTAAGCTCTTTCTTCCAATCCCTATTTGCAGCCTGCAGAAATCTCTGTTGGTCCCTAATTCCCAGGTTGCCAGGTACCACGAACTTTGAAACTTAAAGATCTCATGATTTTTGTTGTTTTGTTTGCTAATTTTAATTTTTATTGAACATATATATATTTAAGGTGTACAGTGTGATGTTTTGATACACATATACACAATGAACTTATTATTCTAGTTAAGCTAATTAACACATCCATCTCTTCACATAGTTAATTTTGTGTGTGTTTGTGTGTGTGTGTTTGTGGGTGTGATAAGAGCATTTAAGATCTACTCTCAGCAAATTTCAAGTATACAATACAGTATTGTTAACTATAGACCCCATGCTGTACATTAGATCTCTGGAATTTAATCTATGTAACTGAAACAGTACCCTTTGACCAACATCTCTCAACTTCCCCCAAACACCCACTCCTACCCCTGATAACCACCATTTTATTCTTTGCTTCTATGAATTCAACATTTTTGGATTCCACTTATAAGTGAGATCGCGTAGTATTTTTTTTTTCTGTGACTGGCTTATTTCACTTAGCATAATGTTCTCTAGGTTCATTCCTGTTGTCACATAATGGCAGGATTTCCTTCTTTTTAAAGACTGAATAATATTCCATCATATATAACTATATGTACCACAATTTCTTTATCTATTCATCTGTTGATGTACACTTGTGGCTGTTCTATTTTTAATTTTTTGAGGGAGCTCCAAACTGTTTTCTGTAATGGTTGCACCAATACATATATCCACCAATGGTGAACAAAGCTTCCCTTCTCTCTCCATCCTCACCAACACTTCTTATTGTTTGACTATTTGCTAATAGCCATCCTAGAAGGTGTGAGATGATATGGCATTGTAGTTTTGATTTGTATTTCCCTAATGATTTATTAGTGATATTGGGTATCTTTTCCTATACCTATTGGCTGTTTGTATGTTTTCTTTGGAAAAAACGTCTATCCAAATATTTTGCCCATTTATTAATGAGGTTATTTGGTTTTTGCAATTCAGTTGTTTGTGGTTCTTATATATTTTGGACATTAACTTCTTATCAGATACATGGTTTGCAAATATTTTCTCCCATTTTGTAGGTTATCTTTTCATTTTTTAGCATTATGAATTTTTTCTTTCTTTTTTTAAATTTCAGAATATTACAGGGGTACAAACATTTTGATTACATGAATTGCTTTTATACAGTTCGAGTCAAAGTTATAAGTGTGTCCATCACCCAGATATTATGCATTGCACCTGTTAGGTGTGAATTTACCCATCCACTCCTCCCCCCTCCCACCTATTTGATTTCCGTTAAATTTTATTACCATATGTGCACATGAGTGTTGATCTATTAGTTCCAATTTAGTAGTGAGTACATGTGGTATTTGTTTTTGTATTCTTGCAATATTTCACTTAAAAGGATAATCTCCAGTTCCATCCAGGTTGTTATGAAAGGTATTAGCTCACCATTTTTTATGGCTGAGTAATACTCCATGATATACATATACCAAATTTTATTAATCCATTCATGTATCGATGGGCACTTGGGCTGTTTCCACATCTTTGAAAGTGTGAATTGTGCTGCTATAAACGTTTGAGTGCAGATGTCTTTTTAGTAAAATGTCTTTTTTTCCTCTGGGTAAATACCCAGTAGTGAGATAGCTGGATCAGGTGGTAGGTCTACTTTTAGTTCTTTGAGGTATCTCCATATTGCTTTCCACAGAGGTTGCACTAGTTTGCAGTCCCACCAGCAGTGTATGAGTGTTCCTTTCTCTCCACACCCACACCAGCATGTGTTGTTTTGGGACTTTTTGATAAAAGCCCTTCTCATTGGAGTTAGGTGACATCTCATTGTGGTTTTCATTTGCATTTCCCTGATGATTAGAGACATCAAGCATTTTTTCATGTGTTTATTAGCCATTAGTCTATCTTCTTTTGAAAAGCTTCTGTTCATGTCTTTCACCCACATATTTTTCTTATTTCAGCATATTAAGGGCATACAAATGCCCACATTTTTAATGGGGTTGTTTGATTTTTTTTGCTGATTTTCCTGAGTTCTGTATGAGTTCTAGTTACCAGCCCTTTATAGGATGTATAGCATGCAAATATTTTCTCCCATTCTGTGAGTTGTCTATTTGTTCTATTCATTGTGTCCTTGGCTGTGCAGAGGCTTTTTAATTTGATCAGGTCCACTTTATTTATTTTTGTTGTTTCTGTGATTGCCTTTGGGGTCTTCTTCATACATTCTCTGCCTATGCTGATATCTCTGAAAGTTTTTCCAACCTCTTCTCATAGAAGTCTTATAGTTTCATGCTTTAGGTTTAAGTCTGTTATCCATCGTGAATTAATCTTTCTGAGTGGTGAGAGGTGCAGATCCTGTTTCACTCTTCTACATGTGGCTATCCAATTTTCCCAGAACCATTTATTGAATAGGGATTGTTTTCCCCAGTGTGTGTTTTTGTCTGTTCTGTCAAAGATCAGATGGCAATATGTGGATAGTTTTATATCTGGGTTCTCTATTCTCATCCATTGGTCTATGTCTGTGTTCTCGTGCCAGTACCATGCTGTTTTGGTTACCATAGCCTTGTAGTATAGCTTGAAGTCTGGTAAAGTGGTGCCTCCCCATTTGTTCTTTTTGCTAAGGGTCTTTTCTGCTTTCATACAAAGCATAGAATTATTTTTTCTAGATATGCAAAAAATGACATTGATATTTTAATGGGGTTTGCATTGAATCTGTAAATCACTTTGGGTAGCATATACATTTAACAGTATTGATTCTGCCAATCCATAAGCATGATATGTTTTTCCATTTGTTTAAATGACGTGCAATTTCCTTCCTCAGTGTTTCATAATTCTCCCTATAGAGGTCTTTCACTTTCTTGGTTAAATATATTCCTAGGTATTTTATTTTCTTCGTTGCTATTATGAAAGGTGTTGAGTCTTTGATTTGATTCTCAGGTTGGCTGTTGTTTGTGTATAGGAATGCTACTGATTTGTATACATTGATTTTATAACCTGAGACTTTGCTAAATTTATTTATCAATTCCAAGAGTCTCTTGGAAGAATCTTTGAAGTTTTCTAGATATAATATCATATCATCAGCAAAGAGTGACAGTTCGACCTCTTCTTTCCCTATTTGGATACCTTAATTTCCTTGACTTGGACACCTTTAATTGCTTCATTGCTCTGGCTAGGGCTTCCAGCACTATGTTGAACAGAAGTGGTGATAGTGGGCAACCTTGTCTGGTTCCAGTTGTAAGCAGGAATGCTTTCAATTTTTCCCCATTCAGTATGATGTTGGTTGTGGGTTTGTCACATATGGCTTTTCAGCTGCACATCGAAAAAATAATCCACCATGATCAAGTGGGCTTCATCCCAGAGATGCAAGGATGGTTTGACATATGCAAATCTATAAATGTGATTCACCACATAAATAGAAGCGAAAACAAAGACCGTATAATCCTTTCAATAGATGCAGAAAAAACATCTGAGAAAATTTAGCACCCTTTTATGATAAGAACTCTTTAACAAAATAGGCCTAGATGGAACATAACTCAATATTGTAAAATCCATATATGACAAACCCACATCTTTTCATTTTGTTGACTGTTTCCTTTGCTATATGGAAGCCTTTTAGTTTCATATAGTCCCACCATTTATTTTTGCTTTTTTTTTTTTTTTTGCCTGTGCTTTGGTGTGACATCCAAAAATCATTCCCAAGACCAATGTCAAGGAGCTTGTTCCCTACGTTTTCTTCTAAGAGTTTAATAATTTCAGATTTCATGACTTTTGAAGTCTTAGAAACACAATGTTTTCTGGTGCCAAAAGAAGGCATTGCCTCAGGAAAGTATTCCTGTCCATGATCTGCTTTCTGCAAGTGTCAGGAATCCAGACCAAATACATGGGGATTTATTTATGTCATAATAAAGATACAAAGAAGGAAATTTGGAGCTCGTTCAGTGGCTCCATAGCACTATGAGAAGCACAGGCTCCTTTTGTCTACCCACTATTTATTACTCAGTGTGTAGCTTTTGTCTTCATAGCTGCTGTGCAAGCACATTCCAGGAGAAGGTAGATGAAGCTGAAACTTCTACTTGTATCTCATAGGCCTGATCACGGTCACATTGTCACCCCCAGCTTCACAGGACTTTGGAGGAAATGTTTAAATTGACATTTTGCTGCCAAAAATAAAATTGGGATTCTAGTACAAAGGGAGAAGGGGAGAGTAGATATCTTTTGGCAGCTATCAACATCTTCCATGGTGGTCCAGACTCCTGAAGGGTAGGCCAGTGACAGGGAGATGGTGGCACCTTTAGCAGAGTGGAGGTGTGTTCAGGTTGCTTCAGAAGATGGCATTGCACTGAAAAGTCTAGTAATTCTAAGATTTGGACTGTCATCTATTTTCTGAAATAAGTACTGTTTGCTTTTCTTGCTTTACTCATGGAGAATGTAGGTGCAAAATTGAGAGAAATAAGTCATTTCTATGGTGGTTGTTTTCTTACGATTTTGATGGCTTTGGTGTGGTTAAGTTTAATTACTTTGGTTTTTCTGTGATTCACAACTGCCACAAGGGTCCAGGTGGACACATTTCTCTATGCCATAGTCCATGGCTGGTCTCTGGTAATGTGTGGACATTCCCCCGACCTGTCTGAGTCCCCTCTGCAGTTTGTGGAAATCCTGCCAGGCATGGGCAGTGCAGCAATCAGCAGCCCCCCATTTCACAGTTGGAGCTTTCTTCAACGTGAAGAGGGGAGCTCTTGACTGAAATATAAATCCTATTCAAATAAGGTTGGCCTAACTCCACATAGGCCTAAGGTGCTGCTATGAATTCTCTGTCTGAGAAGAGAAGATAAATCAAATACATAAAACTGAGATTGGAGCTGTAAATACAAAAAATAAATGTTAATATCCATAGCAGGCCTGTGTGATATAAGCCCACCTAAGAAAAGTGTCTATTCTTGTTTGCTAGAGGGGATCTTAAAGGGAGGTGAAGTCACCTTGTTGGTGTGAAAGTGCCTCTCACCACAAAGGAAAATAAAAATGTTTCTATGCTGACCTTGACCCAGTAGCTGAAGTTTTTATATTACTGAGTTTTTTAAAGTCCCTGTTAAATTATAGATACAACATAAGATACATGACACATCAATTAGACTTTATCTTCTGTAACATTTGATCTTAAATAAGTTTATCAAATTAACTATAGAAAATTCCACTTCATTGAAATTTTCCTGGGTGCAGGAATTGTGCTTTCTTCTTTTATCCAGGGACCTGCCATGACTTTGATGTTGGGTGAAGTTGACAGAGAGGATGGGACATGGGGATGGAAGGGTGTGAAGAGGGCAATGCTGAGTGACAGGTAGCTCTCTCAGGGCACACGGGGACAAGCACTGGCAGCCAAGAGGAAAGTGGACATCTGAGAAGAGGGGCACAGAGAGACAGCCAGAGCAGCCCCTAGAAAACAGGCATTCTGTCTTGTGCATTTGGCAAGAATTATGCTGGCCCTTAGCACCATCAAAGTGCAGATCAGAAACCAACTGTACAATGCCATAGGGAAGGAAAACACTAGAGAGAGGATAAATATTTTGTCACCAGGTCAAGTTCTGGCATCTGCTTTGGATTTATTTTTAAATAAAGCAGGTCTTACTGAAGTAATTAGCCTAGCTATGAGAATTTTGTTCCTGATTCTGTAGTTCCCAAGATAATGGAGCACATGTCGAATAAAAAGATAATTCTAAGCCTCCATGTTTCTCTAGGGTCCTTTTTTAGAACACGCTTATTGCCCAAATTCATAAGTGTTGAGCTAATGTAATGTTTTAATTGCTCTTGCTCTTCTGTATGCAGTGATAGAATGCAAGCCATAATACTGATTAATTTCAAATTTTGATTAAATTATATGAAAGTCCTTTCCATCTTTTATTTTAATCATGCAATACTTTTAGAGTATATTTCTTTAAAAATTTGTCTTAACAATGAGGTTCTGATACTTATATCTTGATTAATAGTAAAATGTTTGTCCTACCCTTTCCTTCTGTTCGTGTTGACTTCATCTATCTCTGTGAATTTGTGTTGTACTAAATGAGACCACTGAGTCTGAAACATTTATTTCTTTAAGGAGACTTTTAATATTAATCTGATGGAAAAAAGTCAACATCTCGTGCTAACTCATTTCATTACATACACACACAATCACTGGTTTTGTCTAGTCACACTTGTGATAAGGAGATAAAAAACAGCTTTTTCTTTAGAGTGTAAATGCTTCACACTGGGTTTTCTAAAACATTATTCACCAGAGTATAAATGAGTGGTGAAACAATATGTATCAACATTTTAATTATCAGTGTTCTTTGACAAGCATCCATATTTAGGAATCTGTCCTACTGAAATGCTTCCACATATGAATGATAATGAATGTTCAATACTGCAGTGTGGCTTAAAACAGCCAAAAATTAGAGAAAAAACTATAAGTGTTTATTTACCATGAGCAAAGTGATCAAATAAACTGCAAGACGGCCACACTTTGGATTATTCATACCCATTTAAAAATATAATCAGTGCGTACAGAGATGTTCTAAGATGTGCTGATAAACAAGGGGGTGGTGGAACAATACATATGGTATGATGTCCTTTATAATAAAAACTATATATAATATTTATGTATGTTTTTATATGTAGATAATTTTGTAGAAAGGAGATTGAAGGATAAACACTAAATTGTCAACTCTGGTTACTTCTGGAGAACAGAGGGGTTGAGTATGAAGAGAATCTTCAGCATTTTGCAGAGATAATTTCATATAATTTGAATCTTTTACAATGAAAACGTGTTCACGAATTTGTTGGGTAATTTTTAAAAACATCTTGGATCTTACCTTCTTTAGGTTTAAAAATATAACAGTGTGTACAATTTTTCCTTTCAAATAACCAGCTTCTGTGAGTACCATGAGATGATGTACAAAGAAGAAATAATATCAGAAAGAGAAATAATAGTAATTAAATGAATTTTTATAGCTAGATGTGGTGTTACCAAACACACAAACACACCATTCAGTTTCACTCAATCACTTATCCAAACAATATTTATTGTATGCCTACAACTTGTCAGGTACTAAGATAAATGGACAAGTGCATGCACACAAACATAAAAACAGTGGAAAAATGATGAATCTAAGAATAAATTGTTGTGCTGTTAAAGTCTACAAAAGTTGTGGATATAGAATGGAGCTCTTATGGGTGGGGAGGAGATAAATTCTAAGATTTATACTGCAAACTCCACAGGAGGAAGGTTTGGGTTGCCTAGGGTGAAGTAAGAGGAATCAATCCTTAGATTTTCCCCTATAAGAAAACTGGCAAAATTACTAGTTATTCAGAGAGATGCCAAGAAGGGAAGGAGAATTGATCCATGAGTGTGGCTCCACATCAAGAAGTAGTTTACAATCTTATTTTTAAGATACTTCTCAGCTTTACCAAGGGAGATACTGGTTTGAGATTCGATTTTAAAGGAGTCATTCAATAATAAGTAGTCCCATTTGATTTATGAGTTTATTAACTTGTTAAAATGAATACTAGTTTGGAAGTAGACATTTTGCAAGCTCTGGGCAGGCAGGAAGAGAGCAGTGCCAAGCCTCAGCCACCACACATTCAAGACTGAGTCGGGCCTGCCCAGATGAGCAAGTGCTAACTCCTCCACATTGAAGTTGCCACCACTCTTTGTATTGATAAAGGACCTTTGTAAATTTCTATCGCATATTCTTCATGGCCACATTATGCAGTTACAGTTATTTATTGAGGGCCTAAAATGCGTCTATGCCGTACCTGCTGCTTTACATAGACTCTCTCACCTAATCTTCAAAATCATCCTGCAAGTGTGTGTTATTACTATGTTACGATGGAGGAAACTGGGGCTCAGGGGCCTAGGCAAACTGCCAGTGTCACCACAGGGCAGAAAGAAAGAAGGAAGGGAGGGAGGGAAATAAAGAGAAAAAAAGAGAGAGAAAGAAAACACTATTATCAATTACCTTGTTTTACACGTTTAAAATGGAGAACTGGAGAGGTTAGTTGAGTTTGCCAAGGTCACAGATGGTAAGTAGAAAACCCCAGAACAAAGCTCACATCCCCTAAGTACCCTCCCACTATACCACTGCTGGTTCTCCAATGTCGGGAAATAATTAAACCTTGATAAACCTAACAATTCATTATGTGCTCATTTTACATCTGTATATTTTCTCTAAACCAATACTGAAAGGATAGAAAACTGATTCAAAAATATTTTTTATCTCTCCCTGATAGAAATGGTTTTTCTCAAGCAAGCTATAATACAAAAGTGAACAAACTATGTATTACACATTCAAATTATACAGAGCAATAAATAATTCTCAAAGGAAATAAGCAATGATTTCCAAAAATTCAATTGACATCCCCAATTAGATCTACATAAAAAGATCAGCCAATTAACTCTGCCAACGGCTCTTTCTATCTTGTTATTCTCACTTGCATTCTAAAATTTTGTTTATATAATTACTTCAGAACCATAGGGGAAGTAAACTCATTTCTGTCTTTTAGGGAATAATTGTCTTGTTCAAAGGGCAGCAATTCTATCCATGAATATGAAAAAGATGCAAAAGAAGAATAACCAGTAATTCCTTTTACTGTGAGAGAAAATTGCTTCAGGTTGCAAGAGAAAGAAAAGGTTAGGAAGATTAAAAGTAATCTAATCATTTTACTTGGATAAATGTCAAAGGAGAAAGAATAGAATATGGTCTCTATTTTCTCCTTCCTAAAGCAATCACTGACAGAGCTGAGTAGAGGAAGAATCTGCCTTGAGATGGATTCTTTATGCGGAAATTCAGAAATGTCCATCCTTCAACATTGGGGGAAAAGGACAATTGTTTTGTCCCCACTTATGTATCTTCAAAATCCTTTTTCCTTAAGACTAAGTCATACTTTGCCTAAAGAAATAATCAGTTATAGAAAAATACATAGGTACCAATATGCTCATAGCAGTCCTATTTATAATAACAAACACTGAAAGTTACTAACAACAAGGGATTAACTAAAATTACAATGCAAACATATGCAATATTTCTTTGATCCATAGATGCCACCTAATGCAATGTGCGACCTTATTTTACAGGCTTCTTTGGAGAATAAGACACAGTATATTAAATATTTACCAAATGTTTTGGATTAACGAACATTTATCTGTACACTTACACATTCTCACAGTCACAGTCTTCATTTGCTCTTCTAATAGAAAGTCTCATCTGAGTACTGTGGACTCTTACTTTTCTAGCCCAAGCCTTGATTTCAACCCCATTCCATTAACTTGGGTTTAACCATTTAATTTCTAGGCATATGAAAGAATATCAAAGTTCTGTCTTCATTTCCTCTTTGGTTAAATTCATAGTTCTTTTATCTACTGAATTACACCATATATTAAATATTTCCTCTTCCAAGCAGTCTGGTAGTTCTTGACAGAGATGCTTAGTGCCTGCGTGATAGGCTATCATAATTCATGATCGGTTAGATCTATTTTCCCAGCTTTGAAAATACTGGTGATCTACTCTGAAGAAATCAGCTATTTCCACTGGCTTTAATTCCTTAATTCCATTGCCTAGAGCATGGCAGGCTTTCTTCTGCATACACCATGATTTGTCCTTTCAAAGCCCTATCATAGTGGGATCTTTTTGGAGACATGAAAAAATCATTAGTAATCCAAAATTAAGTTAAAATTCAAACATATTTGGTATTGCCAAGTCAACTGAGATGATAATCAAATGGGTCACATACTCTCAAGTAGGATCACATAGTCTCTGCTATTGACAACTATTTTATTATATGCATCACGTGGGAATTTGTTAGAAATGCGAATTCTGTAGCCCCACCTCCAGGTGACTTTGATGCATGCTAAAGTTTGTGAACGACTGGGATAAAGTATTCAAAACATCTAGTACATAGTAAGAATCATAGCTGCCAATTTCTAAATATACAGAATGTGAAAGGCACTTGCTAGTTATTTTACATGCTTAACATTACTTAACTATCGCAGTAACCCAATCAAATATCACTACATCCATTTTATAAATGAGGAAACTGAGGCTCAGGGAATCTAAAGAGCTTAGGTTTATTTTGTAGTCTGGTGTCTCATTTTGAAACATTAATGTTATAGGCCACAGATTCAATCAGTTACATGCTTATCAGTCTTGTTTAGTTTATTCCCTCATTTTACAGATTTAAAAAAGTGATTCCCAGAGAAGAAAAGTGACTTGCTAAGACTCAAGTAGTTACGGAAGAGCTTGAAGTAGAACTGAAATCCTGAAGCTTCCAGTTTGGGCCTATTTCCACCACACCACACTGCACCCATGTCCAGTTTGTAAGCTCTGATTTTAAATAACAATGGGTATATATGAAATGTCACTCCCAGGATGTATATTTTAGTCCTGTAAAAAATACTTTTTTTCTTTTGAATACTCAGGGACCTGAGATATATTCCAGTGCATTTCAAATTGTTCTTACCAGGGCCCATTTGTTTTAAGATTTATCTTGTTGACATTCTTTAAATAGTTAGCTTAGTTACTATATCAGAACTTTCTTGCTTCCTTGAAAACAAGTATTATTATTCCATGCTCTTTAAAAAAAAAGACCAAAAATGTTATTAACCCCATATCTACTAATAAGTTACAAATTCCTGGTAATTTTTTAGTAGTAGAAATTTACCTAAGAACCAAAATGTTATGTTAAGATTTCCTCTAACCCTATTTTTAATAATTTTAGCATATTATACTCATATATTGAATTGTTTACTTACCAATTAAAATCTGGGCTATTAGGTAGGCTATTCCAGTTCCCAATCACAAATTAGGCCTTTACTATACCTAATAAGTTTGTTTTAATTAATAAATTTTTAGTGATGCTATACACTTGTATATAAACACATACACAGTAATTATCCTATTATAATAAAAAGTTTTGGATTTTACAGAAATAATTTACTCATAACCGGTGTTTTTCTGGAAATTTTAAGCAAACTGGGGCCAAGGAGAAGAGATATTTTGCACTTGAACTGGGAAGGAAGCTGACTTGTTTATTTGGTTTTCAAACCAGAAACCCATGGACTGTGACATCTAATTCTGGCTGTGTTGTTGTCTATTGCGGTGACTTCTCACAGCTTACTGGACCCCAGATGGGGACTTTCATTTCCTTATTTATTTCCTCATTAAAAAACAGTTGCCTACTTCTAAAGTTTGGAAACAAAAGACATTCTGTAGCTTTACTAATTTAGGACAGATTTACTTCCTTTACAACACCTTCCATCCCCAAACCTTTTCATTGTCCCTAAAAGGGCATTTACATTTTATTGCTGATAAAGAACACAATGGAGACTTGTCTAATTACCACTTGACCAGGATAACCAGACAAACAGTGTCAGCTTTAGAAATATGGCACAAAACTATGGACTTCCATTTATGTGTTAATTACTTATGTGGTATTCTCATGGTATATATAAAGCTCATATACTACTGACTGGTCTTCAGAATTTCTACTAGTAAACCATGCATTATAGCAAAGTGAAAAAGTTTTATTCTCAAATTATGATATCTATTCAATTTCATATACATCATTTCTAAAATTTAATTATCTTCTATAACAAGAGTAGTATAGTACCCACTGCTTTTTTCTAGTAGATAATTAACTTATTTGGAAAACTAATGATATCA
Organism: Indri indri; assembly: GCA_004363605.1. Taxonomy (NCBI): domain Eukaryota; kingdom Metazoa; phylum Chordata; class Mammalia; order Primates; family Indriidae; genus Indri; species Indri indri. The sequence continues at coordinate 30,038 of RJWJ010012286.1, forward strand.
CTAGTAACTAGAACTTTTGTGTTTTTAAAACATTTTCATATACATGATTATTTGGCTGTCCCCCTATAAGCTATTGCAATACAGGGTTCCCATTTTACAGATGAGGAAACTGAATGAGAGTCTAACCTGCTCATAGTCTCACAGCAAGTTTTGACTCAGATCTCCTGTTAATTAATCCTATGACTTTTTGAACTTCAGTGGTCATCATTACTTATAAATTAGGGCACTGTCCCTTCTATTACAAACTTGACAAAGAGAAATTCCGGTTTTTAGAAAGCCAATGATTTTGAATTTGAGAAAACAAATTTAATAATAGTGTTAACATGTAATTATAAAAGGGAAAAAGAAATCTAACCAACCACAAAGCTGGTCTCAAATTTGCTCAAATGGCATACATATTACTCCTGGGGAGGGAGTAATGAATGAAATATGGACATTAGTTTGGTCTGTAATGTTGTATTGTGTGTGTGTGAGTGTGTAGGGGACATGGAAGAGAAGGAGGGATGCTAAATGGGTGTCTGTCACATCGCTTACACAGATGGGCCTAGTGGGTGATTGTAGTGTTGGGAATAGGGGTGGTGAGAAGAATCATTGACAACATCCTTTATTCTCCTCCCAGATTTCTAACCAGTCGAGGTATACAGAGCAGACCCACATACAGTGATCAAAATCAGCTTTATTACTAACAACGTCTGGGTAGGTGCATGATCCTAAAATGTGTGGTCACAGTGACCTTCCTAGCATTTGCCTCGTAATTAGATTTACTTGTTCAGGTGCAAGCATATTTGAACAACCACAGGCTCCCGCACAGGGGCAGACTGGCCCCTTCAGGCTTATGCATGGAAGGGCGAGGAACACAAGCAGATAGGCTGATGGTACAAAAAGCATGCTAGAACCAGCTAGATTGAGCATGATCAGTTCCTTCTTCAAACTCACCAATCAGGTAAGTGATGCCTTCTCCCCTGAAAAGACACGGAAGTGTCCCCCATACTTTTCCTTCCTGAGTGGACTATTCCATTGCTCCACAGAAACAGGGAGGAATGGTGGTGGTAAAGCATTCCTCTCTGACATTAATCAAGATTTGGAGACAGGTAAATAGCATCCCTTACAGATGGTGGCTTCTGCAGGCTTAATACTATTTGGCAGTGCCTCCCTTCATTTAAGGCATGGTGACGTGTCTTTTTTAACAGCTCATAGACTTTTTATATGCTCTTTTCCTTCTTCTTGGCTGAGTCCCAGGTAAATGAGACAATATCAAACTATGGCCTCTCCCCAGTTTGCATACACGGAATAGTCTTTGTTTTCCTTTTATCACCCTTACTACACATGGCGAATAATGGTAAAGACTTAGTAACATAATCGTATACATCCATATAGATACTCAAACAGTGGAAGGAAATTTTCCTTGACATTTATGCATACTGTTTTTCCAATGCATGTATATATTCCTCTGGCAATATCACAAAATTTCAGGTGCCACATCATTATACTAGAAACCCGACTGTGAAAGCCATAAGGGGATCTCCTGGACTCTGTCCTTCTGGCTCAGCCACAGCCCAACCCTGTCATTTGCTATTCAGAGTGTTTAGCCACATGAGTGGCTGTTAATGGCATGGCTCTCAAATAAAATGGATAATTGAGAATTTTACTAAATGAACTTCCTTTTGACCAAGTGACACCAATTATACCTTCTCGACATTCAATTAAAAAACATGACATTCTCAATTTGATGTCACCAACAATCATTCAGAATTTAGAGAAGTCTCCTGAGTCAAATAAAAGTAATTCACCTAACACTGACTGAGTAACATCTAAGGGCCAGGCATTATAGATGAAAAGGAGAATCACTCAGGGTTACTACCTTTGAGGAACCCACAATCTAGAGAGGGAGAGAATTGTAAAAGTGAGTAGTCATTATGCAAAATGAGAGCTGAGGAAGGGATGATAACTTGGTGCAAGAAGTGAAGGACCTTCTATGCTGAACTAGAAGTCTGTACTTGATCCTTTAGCCACTAGCTGCTTAGGAAGGGGTGACTGTTCAGATCTGTGCTTTAGAACCCTAACTCTAGGGTCATAGGGGACAATTGACAAAGGAGAGAGGAAGAAGCAGCAAAGCAACCATCGGGAGGAATGAGGACAGGGGCCGAAATTCAGGCAATGAAAAGATGAAACTGCCACCTTCATTGTTTTAAAAGTCCTCCTGTAGAAAACATGAAGTTCTGTACTAGAGATTAGGAGTGTCATGAAGAAATGATGTAAGGAGCTAGCCAGAAATTGCTTTGTCAAAATTCTTCTCCTAGCATATTTCATATATGAAGCCAGAACCAATTTCTATGTGCCATGGAATTGGAGGCTTAGAACTCAGACAAATCAACAAGAAAAAATCAAACAACCCTATCAAAAAGTGGGCAAAGGACATGAACAGAAACTTTTCAAAAGAAGACAGAATAATGGCCTAAAAACATATGAAAAAATGCTCAACCTCTCTAATCATCAGGGAAATGCAAATCAAAACCACAATGAGATATACTTATCTCCAGTGAGACTGATCTTTATCAAAAAGTCCCAAAACAATAAATGTTGGTGTGGATGCGGAGAGATAGGAACACTCATACACTGCTGGTGGGACTGCAAACTAGTGCGACCTCTGTGGAGGTACATGCATACATAATGGGTATATGCATACATAATGAGTGCAATGCGCACCATCTGGAGGATAGACATGCTTGAACCTCTGACTTCGGTGGGGAGGGGAGGTAAGGGCAACATATGTAACCTAAACATCTGGACCCCCATAATATGCTGAAATAAAAAAAAAGAATCACAAGTAGAGCCAGAGCTTTGGCACATCACGGACCATTCCTGCTGAGAGAGCCCTGGCAACCCTCTTATTCTCCAGATTATCCGCAAACTCCACTACTGTAGTGGTTGTAACTTAACCTTCTTTCACCTGGGTATCTGCAGTGTTGCCTAAAGACTAGCTATGATGTTACATTTTGCCAAAGGTGTCCACCTCCCCTGAACGTGAACTTCTCCAGTGTGATAATTCTTTAGTATTTCAAACATAAAAATACAATGTATTTTAATGAGAGTTATCTGAAAAATAATCTCATTTTGAGGGTTTTCTACTTTCATTTGTTAATGGATTAATAAACTTTGTCATGGAAAGTGAAAAAAAAAAGAGTTGGAAAGACACTGGCTAGTGGGATGTAAAGATCAAATAAAAGAACTGAAATGGAAAAACCAAAAAAAAAAAAAAAAAGACTAAAGGAGACTCTCTTGGGGTAGACGAGGGATACAATCAAAACTACACTTTTAAGAAATTCATCTGGCAGCAGAGTGGAAGAGGGCTGGGGAGGGGTGAAGACAGAGAAAGGTTTTTAGAGGACAAGTTCATGTGAGAGGTAATGCTGAGTTAGTGGATGATGAAAAGGAGGGGAAAGATTTGAGGGATATTTATGGAAGTGGATCTGACAGGCTGTATGTCTGATTCTCCATGGCTGGCGAAGCAGAGGGAGGCGTTCACTGAGGTGTCAAGCCAGTAGATTATGGTGTCCCCACTAACTGGGCAGTGTTAGGGGGAGACTTGGCCAAAGGGAATGGAAGAAAGAGTTCATTCCACACACATGGACTTTTGATGTCTATACGGAGGTGTTTAGGAGTAAAGGGAGTCAGAGCCTGCCCTGGCCAGGTGAAGATTTGGAAGCATATCACTAGGAGGAAATAATTGAAGCTGTCAAAGTATGGCCTGAAATCACCCACAGAGTTTTCAGAGAACTGGAGAAGAGGGATGCTGATGTTTAAGATTCTGAAAGAAGGAGAGCAGCCACCCAAGGGACCCAGACATAGTCTGAGAGGTCAAAGATGTGGTCATTCCTAACTGTTCTAGCCTAGATTTTGCCCTAACTTTTTATATCTCTCTTGACTGCTTTATATTTTTCACTTGGCACTTATCTCTAAATGCTATATACTTTTCTGATTTATCTTATTTATTTTCTCTTGCTCTGCACTAACATTTAAGCTTTGCAAGAGAAGGAATTTTTGTCTGTTTTGTTCACTACCATATCTCTGGTGCCTGGCACACAGTAAGTGTTCAATAAATGTTTGCCAAATAAATGAATCAGTGAACTAGCAAAGTGTACTGTATCACAGATGCCAAGAGGCTTTCTGAGGAGTGAAATGTTCCACAGGTTCACTGCTGCTATTTAAAGATTTTCAAGTAGTTTTTGCTCTACATATGCCTCAGAATTGTGCTATAATGGAAATCTCCATTGAAGACAAAGAAATAACAATGAAAGCAGCTCCCTTGGATTGATCACAAAATACATGGCAGGAAGTCTATAAAGTTTATTTTACTTCCTAATCACTGTAAGCTTTATTTCCATTTTAAAAATAAGCAGACCAAGAGATTAAATATTTTGGTTAAATAAACTATTAAGTGGCTGAGCTGGACTTCAAACCAGGACAGACTGGGCTGACCCTGAGACCCAAAGATAGAGCCCATGATTCAGTCACCCATGGATTTATTCAAGAAGGCTGGCAAGGGGAAAAATGGACATAGATAAGGTTGGGTGGGTAACAGGGGCCCAGATCTGGCTTGTGTGCTGACTGCGATGAAAAACTATTAAAGAGTTTTGAGCAGAGGAGTTTCATGATCTGTCTTAATTTTTGAAGAAACACTTTTCTGTGTTGAGAACAAACTAAAGGTAGCAAGCGGGGGAGGAGGGGACAGAAGTTTTGAGACTAAAACAATCCAGGCAAGAGATGATGGTGGATTAAATTAGGGTCACAGTGTCGGAGGTGCTGAGATGTCGTCAAATTCTTGATATGTTTTAAAGATAGATATAAGAGGATTTCCTGAAATATTGGGTGTAGGGATATGAGGATGTGATATGAAGGAAAGAAAGGAGCGGAGGATAGTTCCAAGGTTTATGGTCTAAGCAATGACAAGGCCGGAGCTGCTATTATTGCTATGGGGAAGCCCTCCAAAGAAGCAGCTTTTGGGTAGGAGTAGGAAGATCTCTTTTGGACAGGTAAGACTGACCACCACATGTAGTCACCATCAAATTGGTATTAACTGATCAACACTTAAGTGCACATATAGTAGTAACATTCATCAGGTGTCAGGCAGGTGGGAGGGGAGAGGCGGGGATGAGTATATTCACACCTAATGGGTGTGGTGTGCACCGTCTGGGGGATGGACATGCTTGAAGCTCTGACTCGGGGAGGGCAAAGGCAATATATGTAACCTAAACATTTGTACCCCTGTAATATTCTGAAATAAAAAAAATAAAATTAAAAAAATGAGATGTCAATTATAAAGATGTTGAGGGGGCAGTTAGATACCCAAGCCTGGAGTTCAAATTATTTGTTGTATTTGAAGCCAGGGAACGGGTTAAGATTCCAATTGTATTTAGAAACAATAAACAAATAGTCTTTAATAAAAACAGTGCTTAATGCAAAAGATTTTGACCACCTTCATCTTTACTCACAATAGAAAGTAAACAACTACAGAAACTCACAGAATCAAATAAGAAAAGAGCCACAGCTTCATTGCACTTCTTTGTCGGCAATGAAGCTACTAATCCATTCATTCAAAATGGTAGAACCATTAGGTATAGCCACACTGACTCTGTTTAGTGAAGGATGATCTCTATTTGCTAATAAACTGTGTATGCATTGAATTGAAGCTTGTTAATAATTCATTATAAATTACTTTATAAACAAATAATTAATTTCTTTTCAGAGTTTATTTGAACTAGCTGAATACATTATAGTGACGAATTCCACAAGCCTAATAGTTATAAAAATGCAACAGCAAACAAGAATTTCAGTGTATCGTCAATTGATTTTTTTTCATGTTTCTTTACCGAACAAAAATGAGAGTGCCTTTCTGATGCATATTTGTAGTTTTCTATGATGGTAATGGTTTTCTGATTCCTTGTGTTCTGGGCCTGCCTGTGGGGGAAGCTGGTTTGCCTGTAGAAGGTGCTTGGGCTGGAAAATAGGGCTGCTTTCCAGATGTCCGTAAGTTAATTCCACATTGAAATGATTATTGTGTCTTCCTGCCTAGTGCTGGGTTCATTTCACATCTTGCACCTGAATTACTATTGAGATCACCTAATTTGTTTTTATGGGATGCTGCTGCCCAACAAACACAATATTTTACACCTAAAGAGACCAATCTTTAACCATGCGTTGAGTGGGGATTTGGAACAATGCAATGCCAGTGGCAAAGACTGTTACAATTAGTGCCTTGAAATGTGAAAAGAGGGAAGCTGATCAGGCTCGCCCCAACTTGTCTATGCATTTCTGCAGTGGCTGGAGTGGGCAGCACACAGTCTTATCCCACTGACCATCAGCATCTGCTATGGAAACAGGCTATCTGTTCTGCTATGTCTGGAGAGTGCTATTTGGAGCAATCTGAAGTCCCGCTTCTCCCTTCAATCAAGCCATTTCAGACTGTCTCCATGGCACCAGCTCTTTCCCTGACACTGAGTGGCAGCCAGGCTGGAGGAAGCCATGGTGAGGGCCAAGCAGCTGGTTTGATTCTTGGTTCTGTCATTCAATTAGTTTGCTCAGAAAAGACACTTAATCTAAGTCTCAACTTTGTCCTCTATCTAGAATAATGTTGCTAAGAAGATAAAAGGAAATAAGAAATGTGAAAATCCTTCTTATGTAAAATGTGAATAATTATAGTTAAGTAACCTATGATTCAATAGAAGAATATCTGAAGGAAGCTTATCAGGTTTTTAAAGAAAAATAATGAAATACTTGAGGCATATAAAAAGGTATCAGGAATAATATAGCAAACATCTGTATACTACAGCTTGACAACCAAACAGTAACTACACAGTGGAAGCTGTGTACTCCCCCATATCAGATCTCTCCTACCCCTGGACCACATATGAGTCAACATAATTGTGAATTTAGAGTTTATCCATTCAATGTCTATTTTTAAAAAAATGTAATTACATATATAAGTAGCTCTAAATAGCATAAATAAATAATGCCTAATAATTTTGCATACTATAAGTTTAAACAAATTATATCTTATTGTATGATTCTGAAACTTACCTTTTTGTTCAATAATGTATTTTTGAGAGTTATACGATTTGTTACACACAAGTATTAAGTCCATTAAAACTGCTGTATTCCACTGCACGACTAAACAGCAAATTATATATTCTATTTCTTTCTACGACAAACAATACCTCAATAACGATTTTGTACATGGCTCCCTGTGGACAAGTGGGAGAGGTTCTCTTAGGGCCACGGTCCCCAACCTCCCAGGCACAGGTATCGGTCCGGAGCCGCATCACCGCCTAAGCTCCGCCTGCCCCGCCCGCCGCCCTGGAAAAATTATCTTCCATTGAAACTTAGGAACCGGTCGCACAGCAGGAGGCAAGCGGCGGGTGAGCGGCCTGGGAGCAAGTGAAGCTTCAGCTGCATTTACAGCCACTCCCCATCGCTCACTTCCTGGCCTGAGCTCCTCGTCTTCGCACCACCCCAAGCTCCGCCTCCCCCTCTTCCCCACAACCCCACCCCCTCCGTGGAAAAGCTGTCTTCCATGAAACTGGTCCTTGGTGCCAAAAAGGTTGCGGACCACTGTCTTAGGGCACTTAGGTAGTGGCTGAATTGCTGGGCTATGGAGTATTTACATTTAGAAGTTTGCTTTTTAATTGTCAAATTGTTCTACAAAGTGGTTGTAACAATTTATACCACCTGTAGCAAAGTTTAGATAGACACCCCACATTTTCACCAACGCTTGGTATTGTCAGAATTTTAAACTCTTGCCAGTCTAATGGGTATGTCTCATTGCTGGTTTTGATTTGCATTCCCCTAATTAGTGAAGTTAGCATTTTTAAACAGCTATTGGCATTCAGACTCTCTTCTCATCATTTCCCCATCTTCTTCCCTTTCATTCTCCCTCCTTCTTTCCCTCTCTCTGTCTCCCTTCATTTTTCTATATATTTTGTTGTTGATTTGAAGGAGTTCTTTTTATATTCTGGATACCGATTCTTTGTCAGTTACATCTGTTGCTTGTGTTTTCACGTTTCTAATGGTACCCTTTGATGCACAGAATTAAACAATTTAACATAGTCAGATTTATCAATTTTTTCCTTTGTAGTTGGTGCTTTTTTGGTGTGTTAAGAAACTCTTCTCTAGCCCTAGAGAATAAATATACTCAACCACACTTTCTTAATTTAAAAAGATTTAAAGTTTTACTTTTCATGTTTTGGTTTTTAATTCATCTATAATTGATTTTGTGTGTATGATAAGAGATAAAGTTCCATTTTATTTTCTTTCTAGAAAACCAATAGTCTCAACACCATTTATTAAAATGTCCTTCTTTTCTTCTGATTTGCAATGCAGGCTTTGTCAAATGCCACCTCCACATGCAAGCATAGGTCTGCTTCAGGACTTTCTATTTTGTTCCATAGATCCATTTATCTATTCTTATACTGAAACCACACTGTTAAAATTATTATGGCTTAATAAGTTTTTTATTTCAGGTATTACATGTCCCCCAATCTTGGTCTCTTCATAATTGTCTTGGCTAGTGTGCTTTTCTTTTCTGTATAAAATTTCAAATCATTTTGCCACTTTTTTTTTGGAAATCATGTTGAGATTACCATTAGATTGCACTGGATTCATAGATTAATTTGGGTAGATGGGCAGAATGTTAAAGCAAGCTGATGTACATCCACTTATTCAATAGTTTTGAGTGCTTACTTTGTATCATGCTCTGTGCTGCAATTATACAGGGAGCTCCACGGTCCAGGCCTGGTTTATCACACCCTCACCCTCCACATCCCATCTGGCTCTCTGCTCCTGGACTTTTAGGAACCTCTTTCTTATGAGCAAATATACCGCACTCTCTTCTGTCCTCCTGGTCTTTACATATCCTGTTTCCTCTGCCTGGAGGCCTGGAGCACTCTTTGTTCCCTCCTCACCTCACCAACTCCTGCTTACTTTTAAAAGTATTTTCTTGGGAAGACTTCTTTTCTCCTTAAGTTAGATGCTATGCTCTGGGCATGCTTAACATCCTCCATACCTTCCCTGTCATAAGCTTCCTTGCATGGTATGGAAATTTCATGTGTCCCCTGTAGACTATCAGCTCAGTGAGGACGGGGAAGTCTCTCCAGCATTGGTGGATTTCTAGTATCTGGCACCTGGTTGGTACTCAATAAAAAATATTATTGTGTGTATGAATATTGCTTCTCTACTAAAAGCAAATCCCTGTGGCAGGCAGTTTGGGGGAAGGGATAGAAAATTTGAACAAGCTCTCAGGGAGGGAGTTTAGAGTCTAATGGGCTAATCATATTTGTATGTATAAAAGGAAAATATAAGAATAATTGGCTTAAAGATAATCATACACAGTGCTGATGTATCAAGCTGCATTTACAAACTTATTACAATCAATTTTCTATTGAACGTATATAGTTTTACTATAATTTCTGGTGTTTTCAGTTATTTTAAATGTAAATATACTTTAAAATTCCTCTGATATTTTCAGCAACTGCAATGCCCTTTTTTTTTTTTATTTCAGCATATTATGGGGGTACAGATGTTTATGTTGCCCTTGCCCCACTTCCCCTCCAAGTCCGAGTTTCAAGTCCGTCCATGCCTCGGATGGTGTGCATTGCACTCTTTGTGTATGGATATACCCGTCCCCTCCTCCCCCCTCCCCCTTCCCCCCTGCACGACATCCAATAGATGTTATTCTTATGTGTGCACTTATGTGTTGTTCAGTTACTACCAATTTGATGGTGAGTACATGTGGTGCTTGTTCTTCCATTCTTGGGATACTTCACTTCGTGGAATGTGTTCCAGCTCTATCCAATAGTATACGAGAGGTGCTATATCACCATTGTTTCTTAAAGCTGAATAGTACTCCATGGTATACATATACCACATTTTATTAATCCACTCATGTGTTGATGGACACTTGGGTTGTTTCCACATCTTTGCAATTGTGAATTGTGCTGCTATGAACATTCGAGTGCAGGTGTCTTTTTTATAGATTGACTTTTGTTCTTTTGGGTAAATGCCCAGTAATGGGATTGCTGGATCAATTGGTCATTCTACTTGTATCTCTTTAAGGTATCTCCGTATTGCTTTCCACAGAGGTTGCACTAGTTTGCAGTCCCACCAGCAGTGTATGAGTGTTCCTATCTTTCCGCATCCATGCCAACATTTATTGTTTTGGGACTTTTTAATAAAGGCCAGTCTCACTGGAGATAAGTGATATCTCATTGTGGTTTTGATTTGCATTTCCCTGGTGATTAGAGATGTTGAGCATTTTTTCATATGTTTTTTGGCCATTATTCTGTCTTCTTTTGAAAAGTTTCTGTTCATGTCCTTTGCCCACTTTTTGATAGGGTTGTTTGATTTTTTTCTTGCTGATATTCCTGAGTTCTAAATAGATTCTGGTTATCAACCCTTTATTGGATTTGTAGCATGTGAAAATTTTCTCCCATTCTGTAGGTTGTCTTTTTGCTCTCATGCCAGTTTCTTTGGCTGTGCAGAAGCTTTTTAATTTGATCAGGTCCCATGTATTTATTTTGGTTGTTGCTGTGATTGCCTTTGAGTTATTCTTCATAAATTCTTTGCCTAGGCCAATGTCTATAAGAGTTTTCCAACATTTTCTTCTAGAATTCTAATCATTTGCCGTCTTAGGTTTAAGTCTGCTACCCACTGTGCGTTGATTTTTGTGAGAGGTGAAAGGTGTGGATCCTGGTTCAGTCTTCTACATGTGGCTATCCAGTTTTCCCAGCACCATTTATTGAATAAGGATTCTTTTCCCCAGTGTTTGTTTTTGTCTGCTTTGTCAAAGATTAGATGGCTATATGAGGATGGTTTTATATCTGGGTTCTCAGTTCTGTTCCACTGGTCAATGTCCCTGTTCTTGTGCCAGTACCAAGCTCTTTTCATTATGATAGCCTTGTAGTATAGTTTGAAGTCTGGTAGATTGATACCTCCCATTTTGTTTTTATTGCCTAGGATTGCTTTTGCTATATGGGGTCTTCTCTGGTTCCATACGAAGCGTAAAATTATTTTTTCTATATCCGTGAAAAATGATGTTGGTATTTGAATACGGATTGCATTGAATCTGTAGATCACCTTGGGTAGTATAGACCTTTTAACAGTGTTGATTCTGCCGACCCACAAGCATGGTATGGTTTCCCACCTGTTTACGTCTTCTGCTATTTCCTTCCTCAGTGTTTCATAGTTCACCCCGTAGAGGTCTTTTACCTCCTTAGTTAAATATATTCCTGGGTACTTTATTTTCTTTGTTGCTATTGTGAAGGGTATTGAGTCTTTGATTTGATTCTCAGTTTGACTGTTATTGGCGTATATGAGTGCCTCTGATTTGTGTGTGTTGATTTTGTATCCTGAGACTTTACTGAATTCATTTATCAATTCCAGGAGTCTCTTGGTTGAATCCTTGGGGTTTTCTAGATATAATATCATATCATCAGCAAAAAGTGAGAGTTTGATCTCTTCTGCCCCCATTTGGTCACCCTTAATTCCACTGTCTTGTCTAATTGCTGTAGCAAGGACTTCCAGCACTATGTTGAATAGAAGTGGAGATAGTG